>JAEIFU010002822.1:0-37326 GCA_018904235.1 Lordiphosa stackelbergi
ATCAAACTCTCCAAATGGTTTTGAGACAGATAATATTCATAACTGGAACGCACAAAGAAGCTACCATTGAAAACAAAAAGTTTTTCTCACTAGAACAATTTTTTCGACCGATCATCCATATGACGCTAAATGCTATAGTCATCCGATTTGGATCAAACTTCACAGAATTGTATGTGTGTTAGCATATAATATTGATCAGTAACGAGTTTTGGGAATGATACATTAAAAACAAAAAGCTTTTCATACTAAGACTTTTTCTAGACATTTCTTTTGTATGGAAGCTATACTATTTAGTTGCCCGATTTTTATAAAACTTGCTGAAATTATGTGAAATTATAGATAACTTATAAATACGAGGTTTGGAGATGTTTGCGTAAAATAAAAAATTTTTCTCAGTAAAACTAGAATTCGACCGTTCGTTCCTATGGCAGCTATATGCTATAGTCATCCGATACGGCCGGTTCCGACAAGTTACGATAGCTTTCAGGGCAGCAAACCGGTTCGGAGTTGAACCGCTCCGGAGTCGGAGACTCCGCAATTTTTGGGAAGTCCGAACCGAACCCGAACCGGAGCAGCAACATTTTTTCTTCCCGAACCCGAACCTGAACCGGAGCAAAAAAAAGTAGAAAAGGGTTCGGTTCAAAACACATGTTATATTAAATTTTGTTCTAGATGCTATAAATGTCAAGATTGCCATTTCCCAATATTTGTAAGCCTTTAAATAAGAACAGCTTACAAAGAAACAACAGGAACTAATAAATAAAAGCTTTAAGAATGGTAAATAAAATAATTAATAATTCTTAACCATGTTTATCTTCTGATGAAGATGAAAAGCAATCTCTGTGCTTTAAAGTCTTGGAAAAACTATTATTGTAAAGAACTTAACAATGTCGCATTTGCTGTGCTGCAATGGGCTCTGCCGACTTGCATAAGATAGGCAAAGCCTGCTTATAATAAAACCGGGAGGATCTTGAAACAGTTGTACAGTCGATCATTCTTCTTGGTGGTGTGTGTGTGTCTTGTTTTAAAAATTATGAACAAACATAAATATACAGGCCAGTTCTCGTTTTCGATCTCGATAAAATCATACAGAATCGGAATTGTTAAATGTACTCGCTTCCAAAAACCGACAGTGTTATTCGGCTTTTTACTTAAAAATCCCACTTACCATCATTCGATCCTCTTGATGGCAAAAATATTCGGTAGAATTCTTTAATAGTTTCTTAGAAATCACAACACTTATCAATTCCGATCAATCGGATTCGGAAACGGGAACAGGCGCGATATAGACTGAACGGTTGCGCATTCGACGCCAGCTGTTCGCTCTCACTTATGCTCCCTGAGTGCATTTGGGAATATGCCTGTCTCGCTATAAACACTGTGATTTTCTATGCGAACAATATGAATCTCATTGCGGACTATCGCTTATCACCACTTAAAATTGAAAGGCAGTGTACATTTTACCTCTAATACGCATTGCTCCATGATTTATTGACCTGGAGCCTGCTAAAACGTCCGATGATCCAAGGTCGAATATGATATTATCAAGCCTCTTAAACTTCCACATATGAATAAAATGTTTAAGGGCCGATTTCTCATCTTATGTTTCTCATAGAGCCATATGTCACATAAACTCACAAATAGCAGAGTAAATTGAATCTGACACATAGCAGCTATCAGGAAGAAGAGAAATCGGCACTAAGTTTGTTTCAATTTACTTACATGTTAGCGAAGAACCAAATTATTCCTGAACCCCGGTTCGAACCCGAACCTAGGTTCAGCGACCTTCTGAACCTGCTCCGTGAACCCGAACCCAAAAAGTTTCGCGGGTTCGAACCTCGGAGTGAACCCCTGCCGATTTTTAGGAGTGGCCAGCAGTGTCAATTTCTCGCGTACATTGCCCTGATAGAAGGCCACCTCCTCCGAGTTGGTGATCAATCGGCTATTCACATAACGGAATTCACCCTCCAGTTTTTGCTCCTCAACGGTTAGACGTCCAGTGGGTCGTCGCAAACGTGTCAGGAATACGCCCGCAAATAGCAAATAAAGCATCAATATGGACGGTGTTTTGCCACCCAAATTGACCGTCAATCGGTAAACATAGATGAATATATCGAGCACCGGTTTGCTAATGTTCGAATATAGATCCGTGGCACTTTCACAGAACTTGTCAATGTCCGTGGTTAACAGCTGATCGGCATTGGCTATTCTATTGTCCAGATTGGACATTTTGTAGTAGGTATAACCGCTGCAATGTGAACACGAATGAGCATTTTGAGTCAAGCCATGTTGTGTATTTCTCAACTCACTTGAGGTACTGACTGTACAAATGATGCGTCAGATTTGTACGGAAACGTAGCTTCAGCTCACCCAGACTCCATTTAAGCACATTGGTCACCACCGATATCTGCAAACGAAATGTTAATCCCTTCTCAGCAAATACAGAAATCAGAGATTGAACTTACCGCAGGCAGGGCGGTTAGATATTTGAGTAGAGCTGTCTTAAACTTGGAACGGTTCATATGTATAATGGTGCTCTCCACCACGGTGGCATTTTGTATCATCCAAATGTCGCTGACCGAACGGCCAATAAGCGAAACGGCCACCAGTAAGAGTAGACCCGTCTCCATGCACCAGAATTTTGGTATAAGAATGGCTGAAAAAAAAAGGGGAGAATGAAATAAGGTTGGACAGAAGAGAAGGAGCGGAGGGGGAGGCAAGAACTTACGTAGCAGCTGCCGCAATTGTTTAAAGAATACTGAATTGACGTGCGCTTTGCTCGACCTTTTCTCCTTCTTTTCGGCAATTGTGTATTGAATTTTGTCCTCATAGCCAGATTTTCTGCAAAAAAAATGTCAGATGAAAAAGCTAATCAGTAAATTAATTCATAACTGGATAAAATGTTTTAGTTGCAGCTTAACGACGGCAAGAGTGATTGTGACACCATGATAGCTCTGCACAGAGGGAAAAAAAAAAACAAGATGGTCTCAAAATTCATGAGAACAAATGTTCCTAAAATGAGTAAAGTTGTTCTCAATCGAATAATATTAGCTTTTAAAACCAGGGTTCCCCGAAGCAGAGAGCGCGAAAACGTGACTGTGTCTCTTTCTAACACACAATGAAGGTTGACTTCGGCAAGCATTCGGTAAGAATTGGCAAGTAAGTTCGTGCCCCGGGGCTATCGTTGGGAATCTCTGTTTTAAACAACAACATAACCGGGTTTCAACAGAGAGATATACAAGAGACTCGCTCTCTTGGCTCTCTTTTTGATCTCTCTCTCTTGTCAGCTCAACCAAGCATAAGTAGCCCTCTAGCTGTGAAACTGCTAAAGTGTACAACGGCTAAATGTGCTGGCGCGTCATTCCATACGTTAAGAGCATAAGACACCAGGTTGAATTCCCAGTCAAACCCGTACAAATTTTTATGAAAAACTCTAATAAAACGAGTCAGGTGGAGTGGGTCATTGAAGCGATGTTTCTGATTCCTTTGGAGTATATGGGTGGAGGAAGAAGCAGCAGCGCGCTTATCCAGGAGTCTTGTCTCCCTTCACTTCCAATCAAAAGAGGTAAGTTCTTGTTTCCTATTCCACCCAAATGTGTGGAGTCCCCTCACAACTGGTCCAAAATCAATCAAATTTTTTTCCCAATTGAGTTTAAAATGTTCTTGAAAAAGGAAAAATATTAACTCACATCAAGTTCTTACAAATGGAACAATGTCAACTTAATCTGAGTTATTGCGTTCTCAAGAAATTGTTCTTCAAGTAAGAACTTTGTACTACAAATGAGAAATCCGTACAAGCACTGTTTTTGGTAACGTTTGTGCTCGTTTTGAGTCCAATGTTATCGGTTTTTTCCCTCTGTGATATATTTACAACTATCGTTAAGTATTTAGACCATGGTCACACTGGTTGGATGACGCTAGGAGAGGAAAACGCGGTAGCAGAAGGCGTTGATAGATTATTAGAGGACAGACGAGACTTAAAGACGAATGTAAATAATAAATAAAACGCGGAAATTATGGGGTCTACTTAGAATTTAGGCTTTTAAAGCTTAAAAATTTTTGATGTGATACATTTTTAATTTCGGTAAGGAAGATTTTTAGTGGGAGGTAAAATTGTTTTCAGCGTCAACGTGACGCTGACGTCATTCATCTTTTGTGTTGCAAAGGGGTAGAAAAGAAGCTGAATAGGGGCAACTGGGTGGGATCTGGGAAGGAAAGATCTGGGTGGGATCTCTAGTGGGATCTGGTTGGTATTTGGGAGGGATCTGTTTGGGATCTAAGTAGGAACTTGGTGGAATTTGGGTGGGATCTGGGTGGTAAATAAATGAGATCTTGGTGGCATCTAGGTGGAATCTGGGTAGGATCTGGGTGGGTTCTGGGAAAGCTCTGGGAGGGATCTTGATGGGATCTGGGTGGTATTTAGGAGGGATTTGGGTGGAATCTGGGCGGGAACTGGGTAGGATCTGGGTGGGAGCTTAGTGGGATCTGGTTGGTAATTGGGAGGGACCTGTTTGGGATCTAAGTGAGAACTGGGTGGAATTTGGGTGGGATGTGGGTGGTAAATCAATGAGATCTAGGTGGAATCTGGGTAGGATCTGGGTGGGTTCTGGGAAAGCTCTGGAAGGGATCTTGGTGGGATCAGGGTGGTATTTCGGAGGGATCTGGGCGGGAATTGGGTAGGATCTGAGTGGGAGCTAAGTGGTGGGATTTGGGTGGTATCTGTTTGGGTTCTAAGTGGGAAGTGGGTGGAATTTGGGTGGGATCTGGGTGGTATATGAATGAGATCTAGGTGGAGTCTGGGTGTGATCTGGGAAAGATCTGGGAGGGATCTTGGTAGGATCTGGGTGGTATTTCGAAGGGATTTGCGTGGAATCTGGGTGAGATTTGGGTGGTATCTGGTTGGGATCTAAGTGGGAACTGGGTGGGATCTTTGTGGGATGTGGATGGTGTTTGGGAGGGATTTTGGTGGGATCTGGGCGGTTTCTAAGTGGGATTTGTATGAGATCATATATATCACCTTGGTGGTATTTGGAAGGTTGAAACATCATCATCTACCTATGGGTCAGCACAATAAACAAGACTTCCTGAAAAAATGAAAGAACATTGCAGCAAGTGATCTTGTTGCTGGTGTTTCTACTCCCTGTTAGTTTTCTTCTTTCAAAAGAATATCCTTGGTGAATTATATTCCATTAAGAGAACTTGTGATTTTGAAAATAAGCTCTTAAACTAAACATCATATTTCACATCAAAGCCTCGTGAGAGTTAACCACACACTTTCAATCAAACATTATCCCACTTTTTCTACAAATCGCTTTATATACAAAAACGACTCGATTACCAAACGATTTGGGTCGTTTTTGGTTTGAAAGAGCGCTTGGGTATAGTAACCAGGGAGGCAAACCGTTCGGTAATAAGGAATGGTCCGGTTCAGTGGTGACCCACAGCTAAACCGCAGCTTAGGTTCTGTTCAGTGGTTCGGGCAATATTATGATTTCAAAAATAAATAGGTATAAATGACCACTCGAACACTTTGGAAATTGAATTCCTAGAAAATATTTGATGAAGTGTTTTTTACAATTGCTAAATATCGTATTGTACGGTAGAGGAAATGTGATACTCACACAAATCAATTCACAAATTTTCCACAAAGAAATGTAGTCTAATAGTAGGTATATTAAGGGGTCGGTGAACAAAGGGAGCTATGTACACTAGGTCGGACCCCAAAAGGGCAAAATGAAAAAAAAAAACACAGGTCTCAGCAATCCCAAAGCTAATATTTGGTTTATAATTATTAATATTGAAAATCAAATAATTCTATTTTATTTTTAAATGCACGCAACTGAGCCTTAAAGTTTTTAGTCGTACGACATGTTCATTGAATACAAATTTTTACAACGAAATTATATGTTCATTTCAAATGCTGTCATCTTTTGAAATAACACTTGGTGGTATAAGTTGTAAACAAAAACTTTAGAGACTATTCGCATTCCTTAAAACTCGGCTTTTTTGTGCTATTGTATTTTTTTTACGCTTATTATACATTGAAAAGTATCAGATAAAGGGACGAGACCATGATCTTAAAAATTTTATACTCAGGGGGTCCAATCTAAGGTACATTGATGCGGCATCGCTAAGGATTGATTCGGTCCATAAGTAGTCTTCCTTGTTTAGGGAACTTAATTTAACATAAGGTCGCGCGCACACATGCGGCTGAAAGATGAACTGACGGCAGAACTTTAGGCTAACAACGCTTCGTGTATGCTAGTGTATACAACAAGCACTAGTTTGATCTTTAAAATTCAGTTGTAAGTTCAGCCCTTCGAAATCAATTAAACATGTAGCGACTTGATGACGTTCTGAAATTAAATGGTCATCTTTTAGCCCCATGTGTGCGTGCGACCTAAATTTGGAAAAACCTTTTATTAGGGAAGCGATTAAAATTCAAAAATTTACGCATATAGTTAGGTAGGAGCCGTATTCGCAGCGGCCCACTTCCGTAGGAGGCAGAGTTTGCCTCAGTTAGGTAGCAACCTATGTTCGTAGAGGTGCTAGATGGTAAGTGCCTGTGTTCATAGAGGCCCTTGCCAGGTTGTGGGAGTCAGCTATGATCGATAGTAGCCACAATGTGAATAGATGATGACCAACTTCGTTGTTAGTTTCATTGGTTTTTATTGCGTGTGCTTCGTTGCACGTCTCAAACTAAACTAACTTATTCGCTAGACATAGTGTGCTTAGACTAAGGAGCTTTCGGTGAGCTTAAAGAAGAAGTATAGATAATATTTATACGGTACATGACTATATAATTTTCGGTAAAACTCGACAATGAACTGAACCGTACCGTGTTTTTTTATGGTTTTTGGTTTGGTCCGGTTACGGTTCGCTTCGGAGCCGGTTTGCATCCCTGATAGTATCATAGCTATACCAGCTAGTGTTTCAAAGTGCGCTTCTCTGTAGGATCAAAGTCGGGTCTTGGAGTGAGCAGTGAATCACTGTAGGATCACATTTGCATGGCCTTCACACCCACGAATCAAAGTATGTTATTGCCTCACATACCCGAAGAGTGCTAAGCCTCCATTCACATCACAGAGACAGAGAAACTGACCTTTGAGAGTACTCTAAGAGGCTTTGATTTAGATCAGGGTTCCCCAAAAAGAGAGCGCTAAAATGTGACTGTCTATCTCTCTCTCTCTCTAGCACACAGTGATGCATGACTTCGGCAAGCTTTCGGTCGAGAGTAACTCAGTTTTTGTGATTTTAAACTGTGTTTTGAAAACCCAAATGCAGAAATGCAATTGGCTGTGGGCAAAACGGGGCACTTCACATAAATATTTATAGCCTTCCCCGGCCCTTGGGTTGTTTTTAACTAAGTACCTGCACTTGCCCGTACTCTCTTCTGACGCATCCAATATGGTTGCATTGTTCAAAGGTTAAGTGTTGTGTCTAGTCCAGTGTTTGGGTTTGGCTCATCCAAATTGTAGGTGGCAAAGTACAAAGCTCAGAACTCTTCGCTTATCTATGGGTGTCGCGCCTTCATATACAAACACACACACTCATACATACACGTAGATGTTAAGTCGTCATGACTTGCGAATTTGTTTTCTAGTCTATTCACTAATTTATTTATAATGCGTTTTCTTGTATCTTTTCTATTTGGTATCTTCTAGCGTATTAATAAATTCATACAAAAACCAG
Source organism: Lordiphosa stackelbergi (assembly GCA_018904235.1). Classification (NCBI taxonomy): domain Eukaryota; kingdom Metazoa; phylum Arthropoda; class Insecta; order Diptera; family Drosophilidae; genus Lordiphosa; species Lordiphosa stackelbergi. The sequence goes on from JAEIFU010002822.1 coordinate 7,693, forward strand.
ACATGTGTTCAAGTCCATAGGTCAACTTTGGAATAAAAGCTGTGTCCAATCTAATCGAAAGGGTAGAGGAGGGGGGGGGATAAGAGGGACATTGAACCTCAACCCAGAGATGTGTGTGATTGAAAGTTAAACTCTAATCGACAGTCATAAACTAATAAAGGTTGGCAAGGGTATAAAGTTCATTGATTTTTTGTTGTTGTCAGTCTGTACATATGTACTATAATTCCCGCTATTATCAGTCTGATAACACACACCACACACACACACCTGCACGCTGTATACATTTTGGCACTGACAAACTGCATTAAACATTTAAATTAAAACAATTTCAGGCTTGACTTTTGAATTATACAAATGTTGAACTTAACATTTCAACCCTGGAAACAAACAGGTAGACGGAAATTAACATCTATGCCCACCAATCACCTACCCTCCCCGCCCAGACTGAGTCATTTAGAGGTGTGAATACACTCAAATGTCATCAAAACAACAAAAAAAAAACTTTCAAGCGACCATCCGCCTCTCCAGATGATGCAATTTTAAGTTAAACCACTCGCGCAGCATTCCCTTCAATCAGCATTTGCTTTTACGTGGGTTGGCTCTTAAGTCTTAGTTTAGTTAATATTTAGACCCACTAAACTATGGTAAAAACGGCATTTTAGCTTCAGTAGTGAAACAAATATTTTTCACCTAGTTCTGCACACATCAAAGACCGAACAAAAATATCAAGCAGCACTTGTTTCGGTTGAAAAACTTTATAATAAAACCCTGTTAGTCAACCGCTCATAAAAATTTATGGCTTTTCTCAATGACAAAATGATTGGACCAAAAGGCGTATGTGTTAATTTTTATTGTTGTGTTACAGCGTGAGAGAAAGAGAGTGAGAGCAAGTAAGTGATTAGACTAAGGGCCGATTTCTTATCTTCTAAATAGAGCTAAATGTCACATAAACTTACAAATAGCAGACTAAATTGTGAGCTTATAGCAGCTATTTGAGAGAAGAGAAATCGGCAATAAGGCGCACACTCTAAATAAACACTTACTGAATCCGCTTTTGTAAAAAAAATACCACAAATCAAAATGCTTTTCTTCTCTCTTCATTTCTAACAAAAATCACCTTGATGAGTCTTTTTCGAAAACTTTTGATGATTAAAAAAAAGATTTTAACTTCAAATGCGAATTAAAGAAGACTTGAAAATGCTCAAAATGTGATTTATAGAAAGTACAATAACCAAATGTAAAATATGACTCAAAAATGAGTCGAAACGGGTTATAAACCAATTTTCAAAAAAAGAGTCGCGTTAAGAAAAAGTATCATTAATTATCAGAAAACGAGCGTTAATCTGTTAATCAGAAAGTGGACTTAAATGCAGGGATACAAACCACTCGGAAATAAGGACTGGTTTGGTTCAGTGGTTCACACAGTTTTTAAACCGCCGGTTCGGTTCATTGCATGGTTTTTGGGGCTTATTCATTTAATTAACTGAAGAATCATATTTTTGATACAAGTATTTAGATTATTTTTCATTTCGTTCATTCTCATTTTGTTTTGAAATCCTACAACTGTACATATCAAGTGACGTTGTTGTTGAGTTGTTTAGAAACTTTGACGGTTTGAAATCGACTAATGAAAGCCTGATGACACTTTTGACCTGATCTAAGTAATCTCTTAACTTACACAATTCACAATCGATATATCATAAACATTTCATTTTTAATAAACTCAAAATTAGATTAGTTTTATTATACTTGTATATGTGGTTTTCAAAACAGAGAGTAAAATAGATTTAAAAACACTTAAAATAACTTCAATATGATGGAGTTTTAGTTAAGGCTTAATAATAATCGGGGGTGTCACAGAAACCTCTTCCAACCGAATTCCAATACTTAGGTGTCACAGAAATTTTTTTTGGTTGGTTTTCAAATCTCTAATGTTTTCTCACTAGCGCCTTTTGTCGAAGAGTCGCCCTATACCTCATGTTTGGCGCCAACAAATTTTGTAAATTTTGCATTATTATTGGTGGAGTTTAAATTGAATTATCATATAACACAATCAAAAATTTCAGTTAATCATCAAATGAACCCACATCTAAAATAAAGGAAATTTTTTGGCGAGAGATTCAGCCCTGTTTTTAGAGATGGAACATCAATTGGAACATCTGGTGTTCCAACCAGATTTTCTAATTAGAAAATGAAATCTCTAGAAGTTCTGTGGCACCAACGAATTTTTCGAGAGATTTATAAACCAACCGTCGGCAAAATCTCTAGAGATTTCTGTGGCACCCCCGAACATATCTATTTGTTTATTTCTATCGATATTAGCTCTTAAGTCTGATAAATCAACCGCGTTTATGTGGAAAACGTTCATTTTACTGACACTTGTGTGTGTGGAACTTAATTTGACTTTCCTGATAAATATTGCAATATTTAATAATCTATATTTTACTTTTGTATGGAATTAAATGAATAACCGTAATGTTTTCATTAATGTTTTGAATTTTGTTGTATGTTAACATTAAATTAGATTTAGCTACATTTATTCCTTCTTCTGATAGCAGCCTTGATTTCTAGAATCTAAGAAATCGAATTCAAAAATAGTTGGAGCTCTTTTTTCCAAAGAGTTGACAATTTCTGAGCTATGTATGTCGTCCTCCCTTTGTATACCCTGTATCCGTTGAAAGTTTTGTAAAGGGGGATCATGAAGTTGTGCAAATGTACATATGTAACATCGTAGGCATCGTATATCTGAAATTTGTTAAATTCTGAACAAGAATGAATATTCTAAATAAACCTATCCCTTAATCGGAACACAAATACATTCTTGGCCATTAACCCAACCTACGCTAAGGACCACTCATACATATTTGTTGTTGCGTTCCATTTTGCATATATGAGAGAAAGAGAAGAGAGAGAGAGAGAACCTACAAAGTTGCTGTTGGAATATACCAGGGCTCTCCAAGAAGAGAGTCCTATCTGACACTCAATGGTGCATGACTTCGGCAAGCATCCGGTGTGAACTGCCAAATGTGTTTGCCGCCAAGGGGCTATGTTTTGGGGACCACTGAAATATACTTTGGTTTGTACTATGTGTGAGTGCCTACATGCGCAAATCAACAACGATTGCATCTTCTTCGCTATAGTCGAAAATAATCATTTTATTATTATTTTCTTTCCCAACCAAACATAGAAAGCTGGTGATTGTACTCGTACTATGCCATGATTGTTATTTGATAAAAAAATATCATTTTAATCGCACAACGATTATTTTAACTAGCGATTCCGGAATCAATCGTGCAGGTCTCTAGTACATAGGTGTATACCGTACGCAGATCAAGTTTGTTTCAGATTTGCTATATTATCTTAGGCCTTAAATCTACCTACGACAATGAGATCGGAGCAAAAATACCAAAGTTATTCACCAAACAAATTTTGCATGCTTGCCAGCCATAAAAAATACAATCTATTTCAAATCTCAAATAAAGATAAAAAGTTAACGTTTTTTTTACTTATTTATTTTCTTTTTTCTTATTCTTTTATTTTTTTTTTCACTTTCTATATTTTTTTTATTTTTCATATTCCTTTTTTAGTTTTTTTAACTTCCACATTTTAAAGCTCTCCACAAGACAAAGAATGACAATTTATGACTATTTTATTCGACAAGGACTCAAAAATACTGTAAGCTGAAACACGGCATTAGAACTCGAAACTCGTTATTCAGTACTCGACACTCTGTACTTGATACTAAGTACTCGATACTCAGTAGTCTTTCATCGACACTTAGAACTCGGTACTCAGTATTTGATACTAAGTACCTGATGCTTATTACTCAGTACTCTTTAATCGACACTGAGAAATCCATACTTAGTATTCCATAATCAGTACTAAGTACTCGATAATCATTTCGCTTTACTCGATACTCAGTATGCGACACTCTATTCGAAACTCAGCACTCTTTATTGGACAATTTGAACTCGATACTCGTTACTCAGTATTCGACACTCAGTACTTGACACTGTATACTGAGAATTCTACACACTATTCGATATTCAGTACTCTTTATTGGACACTTTGAACTCGATACTAAGTACTTAATGCTCAGTTATTATTACTCGACACTTGGAACTCGATACTCAGTATTCGACGCTCTATTCGATACTCCGTACTCGTTACTTAGTATTCGACTCTCAGTACTTGATAAGCTATCGATAATCATTACTCTTTACTCGACACTTAGAACTCGATACTCAGTATTCGAAACACTATTCGATACTCAGTACTCTTTATTCGACACTTTGAACTCGATACTCGGCATTACACACTTAGTACTTGATAATAAGTACTTGTTACTTGACACTTAGAACTCCATACTCAGTATTCGACGCACTATTCGATGCTCCGTACTCGTTACTTAGTATTCGACTCTCAGTACTTGATACTCAGTACTCGATACTAAGCTCTCGATAATCATTACTCTTTACTTGACACTTAGAACTCGATACTCAGTATTCGAAACACTATTCGATACTCAGTACTCTTTATTCGACACTTTGAACTCGATACTCGGCATTACACACTTAGTACTTGATACTAGGTACTTGTTACTTGACACTTAGAACTCGATACTCAGTATTCGACGCTCTATTCGATACTCCGTACTCGTTACTTAGTATTCGACTCTCAGTACTTGATAATCAGTACTCGATACTAAAAACTCGATAATCATTACGATTTTCTAAATTCTTGGAACTTGATACTCATTACTCAGTACGCTTTTAAGCCACTGCTCATTCCATCTCGAAGATATGTTTGTTAGTAAGGATTAAATTGTTTTGTTTCATCTTGTAGACAGTTTCGATTTCACAGCTGGTAAAAATATATCAAAATTTTGTGTGGTAAATGCAGTGGCCTACACACATGTAAACATTTTTCCCATCCAGTCCTAAAGGACCCAATCAGATTTTCTAGGCGCTCAAAAATTGCGGAATTATATATTAATCCCTTCTGTCAAGTCGATGTGAATTTTGGATCCAGCTATATTTCCATCACGCGCCCATATCTAGAGAGCTAGGATTGTTGATTTTACAGCAGCATCAACACTGTTTGCCCTTAATTTGGAACGTATAGATTCCCAAGTCTTTCCCAAAAATTAAAGAGATAATATTTTTGGGTAAAACTACGACATAAGTTCCGTTTCGTTGAAGCAATAATTTCGAACTAAATATTAAAACAAATTAATCTCAAGGCAGCCACTCTTCAATTATAATTTAATTCAAATGGGCTATCCCCGTTCCTCTACAGCTGTCGACTCTTTCTCCTCGGCCAATCTTATTCCTCTCACATCTTTCTTGTACCGTCTTATTCCTCTCCCATCCTCCCTCTTCCTGCGCTCTCCACTCTTTCCCGTCCCCTTTCATTTCTCCCCCGTCCATTCATTTCGTTCTATGTGTACTCCCTCTTTTTAATTGCTATTTCCTTCACACATACACCTACATTAAATCATGATGAAATTAGTATAAGGCGGTCCGGTCGTGTGAGTGGCTCTCTCGTTTGGTATTTTATTTTCAGTGCTTAGATGATGTACTCCGTTGTGGTGAGATGCCGTAATTTTTGTTCAACTCGATCTCTTGGCTCTCTAAGACAGATGACAGCTGCTCTGAGAGACATGTGTTAGAAAAAGATAGCAATTAATAAGGCCCCTTCGAAATAGAGCAGCTGTGCTGCTCACCTTGAGCTGGCTGTCAACAGAAAATAAACATGTTCGCATTTCACTCAAACTAACGATTTTAACAAAAGCTTTTTGAAAGCTTTTTTTGCCAGCATACAATAAAAACAGCTTTTGCGGACAGGACTTTTTGTGCCAGCTACGAGTAAAAACAGCTTTTGACTAAACGCATAGCACGAGTTTTCGCACTTCACAATTTTTCTCTCGTGCCTCATAACAAAACAGCTTAGCAAATTTTAGTTTCTAAGGCATTATAGCTGGATTGTAGTTTGCCCCATACAAACTTTTCTTACGAGTTTTCACCCACTTTGCGGACGAATTTTCCAAATTTTCTTTCTTAGTGCGCGCCTGCATAACTAAACGAAGGTCTATGTCAAATTTTAGATTTGTAGGATAAGCAGTTTTGGCTGTGAATTGATAATATGACAGTCCGGCCTACAGATTTATAAGTATAGGGGTGGAGACTTTCAAAAATTGCAAAAATTTAGCATATCAACAAAATCTTAACAATTAAACAGGGCTGCAAACTGACTTTAAACCGAACTGGTTCAAGAACAGTATATCCAAATATAAAATTTCATTTCCATTCCCAAAAAGATTTATTTCTCTACTTGAACCCATAGCTCATTAGCCAACCCACGTAGTCAATGTGTGTGTGTGTGGTGGCTTTATTTGCCGGCTGTTAAATTTGTTGGACTATTGGACACAAGCCGCAAATTTACATATGTACATAAATGCATACATGCCGGTTGCCCCATCACACTAGACAAATATACAAAAGGCAATAAGCGGGCAAAAGATATGGGTTAAGGCAAACCGAAGCTTAAATACCCTAATAGTAAGGATTGAAAGTCCAAAGTATTGACACAAACCAGAAGAACAAATTTGTTATGCCAGAAAAGCGGGAGAGTGCAGAAATCAAAGAGCTACATGTTAATAAAATTTCCATATTCAAAGGCTTAAATGTAATAATAAAGAAATAAGAAACTGTTTTGCTATCATTTAGGGCAGAGTTCCCCAACGATGGCCCCGTGGGCATGAACTTACTTGCCAATTCTTACCGAATGCTTGCCGAAGTCAACCTTCATTGTGTGTTAGAGAGAGACGCAGTCACGTTTTCGCGCTCTCTGCTTGGGTAACCCTGATTTAGGGTGTTCACTTTGTTGTGAAAGGTCAAGATTTATCAGCTGCTCTACCAAAAAAGCATATAATAATACATTTTTACAGCTTTTACACATTTATATTGATTCATAACAGAGTGAACAACTTATTTGTTTCGATAATAGTGGATTTCGAAGTGCTTGCTTTGAGGCGCGGAATGTGTTTGGAGTCTATCGGACTCCAAAGTCAGTGTGGAGCACGAAGAGGCAATAGAAAAATTAACCCTTTTAAGCGAGCTTCGGTTGCGCACACAGCACTTGTTATGCTGTCGGCTGTCGGTATGTTTGTTGTTCAGATACTCACTTCAAAGCGAGGCAATTTGCACTTGTTGAGCCGTTTGCTTGTGCGACTAAGTAACGCCAGTTGCCCAAAAAAATAACTGCTGTTATGCTGTGGGCTGTCTTTATGTTTGTTGTTCGAATACTCACTTCGAATAGAGGCAATTTGCACTTGTTGCGCCGTCTGCTTGTGACGCCAATAAATCTGCTGTCCTAAGCAATAACATTAGTTTACCTGGGACACAAAATTCTTCATCTCGATCCAAATATACCGCCTTAATTAGTTTCCCCATCTTAAAATTTCCTAAAACCCAACAAACTAAGCCTCTACACTAAACCAACTTCATAGCCCATATGCCTTAAAACCGATCAATTAGTGTGTTGCATGCACAAATATGCAATATTGTGGCGCATAAATTAGTCGTCCGCTAACCCATTAAAATCATACACATTTGACTTTTTCAAGCTTTCCAAAGTGCAACCAACCCGATGCCGAAGCGTAACACAAAAACCAAATCGCCTTTTTTTTCTCCGGATGTCGAGTAAGTAAAATGGCTCAATATGGCCCAAACACGAGTATATCGCAACATTTATCACTTATCCAAAAATTTAGTTGGGAAGGTTATGCAAACATTGTGAACCAGATAAGATTGGTAACGTAGACATGGGCAATTCATTGTTTATTATAAAAGTGGACACGCGTGCAGGTTGTTTTAAGTAATTACACACGTAATTGAAGTATTCTCTGCCCTCTTTTCCCCCCCTCTTATCGTTTGCCAACTTATCGTTAAAGGGGTGAAATATTCTTCGGAACTTAAAGTTTGGCTGTGTACAATAAATGTGCGTCAGCAGCATTTCGGGATAAATGTGTTGGAAGTGAGAGGGTGTGTTTCATTTTGATAAGGTATTAGTAACGTTTTTATAATTTTAAAACGGATTGAAAATTGATATTAATGAATAGCTCACAAATGACAAGCTATTTCAATCTATCAATCAAAATTATAATACACTTTTCAAGTGAAGATCTTATTTAATCTTCTTTATTAAGTTAACAATTTAGCGAAGATCTAATGCACACAGAATGAAAAAACCAGGAATATTGGACTCAAGATAAGCACAAAGGTTTCCCAAAAACATCTCAACTCAAAACGCAAAAACAAAGTTTGAGTTGATATTTTTCTTATTTTTGAAGAACATTTTTAAACTCAACTTGAAATATTTGATTGATTTTGGCAAAGGTTATAAGCGGATCCTTTCATTTGGGGTCTTCGGAGAAACAGCGAACGGAACATACGCTCTTTGAATGCTGTATATGCGACGACCATATTCCAAAGGATTAGAGCAGGGGCCGGCAAAACATACAAGCTCATTTTGTGCGTTGCGTGTGTGTGTGTAGCCACGCTCATTTAGCACTTTTTTGTTGTTGCATAGACAGCAGAATAAGTTTTTATACTGTCCGTGTGTCGACGTCGCTGTCGCAGAGCAGTATTCTATACACAGAAGATAGGAACGTGCCAGACTCTAGATTAGAGACATCGCTTTACAACAAATATCAACGACCAACTACTAGTCCATCCGACTTGGTTCATTTGAGTCCTACAGAAAAATACTGAAAGCATATTTCAGGCTTGACCGGAAATCGATATAAAGAACAGCGTGTTAGCTGATTCCGCTATTACCTACTTATGAAGCTAGACTTCTAAACTGCTACTTGTACTTTGCTGTGTGGTGGTTGAGTTGTACAACTTTATATTTAAAAAATATTTTATATTTTTTTTTTTTTTTTTTTATTATTTTTTTTATTATTTTTTTTATAAGTCTGACTTAAATTAAGGCTTGGCTTGTTTTGAAAACTTCGGTCTGAGTAGTTGAGTGCAGTACAACTGAGTATAATTATATTTTATTATAATATTAATTTAAAATTTATGTAATTTTTATTTTTAATTTTTTTTAAAATTTTTAAAATATTTTTAAAATATATTTTATTTGGGTTTTAATTGGGTTTTTAATTATTTTAATAATTTAAATTTTGCTTATGTCAATGTGTCTCCCTTCTTATTACCTAACTTTTGGCAAGCAACCTATTAGTCTACACCTTCTTTAAGTTCATGAACTAGAACTCGACTTTTTTTTAAAAAAAAAAAGATTTTTTTAATTTTTCTTGTGAACATTATACAAAATTTTTTCGTAATGCAAAAAGTAAGTATGAGGGAAATATCTTTGGTCAATTGCCTTTTTTGATAGAAATACGTTTATTTTTTGTAACAATTTCTTTTTGGTTATGTGACGTCACCAAAAAAAGAGAGATATGGGGGGTTGTAAGCCACTTTGAAAAAGTCGGTTTTGACTTTCAAAGAGAATATTGCAATGACGCGCAATAAAACAGAGGAAAACTCTCCAAAGAAGTAAAAAAACATTGAAAAAGGCAAACAAAAGCAGCCACAAGCAAAAAGTGCTCGTATATAAAAGAAAACAAGCCTGATGCCGTCAATCAATTTTCACTCCTCATTGATATTTCTTAATTTCAGAATATGAGAAAAAATTGTTCATTTTTTCATTTAATAAAGAATAATGGCTTAAAAAAATTTTGAACTTTTAGATGGGTGGCTCACAGCCCCCACAAAATTTTCGAAATTTCAAAAAATCACTTTTTTCAATATAAAATAATTTTATTATTTAAATTTATTTTTAAAAACTAGTGATGATGAAAGTTTTGTGCATTTTTTTACCTAAAATACAAAATTTACAGAACGAAAAAATATTGATTTTTGGCAAAGTTATGTTCGAAAAACAAAACTATGATCACAACCCCCACCCTCCCCTTTTTTCTTTGTGGGGGGACATATGGGGGCCGAAAACGCGAAAAGAATATTTTCGCACTAATACGCTCTCACTATTTGGACTCGCTCTCGCTGGCCATCGCTGGTCTATGCTGTTTGATCTTTTTCCAAAGCGCACTCTCCCTCTCTCTCAGTTTCAGCAAAAGCTGTCATAGTTGTATCATGAAGAGAGCAATTTCACATTCGGAATTGGTTTAGTTTCGATTTACTTTTTAAAAAGTAAAGGAACTGGGAACATTCATGAAATTTTTGTAAAATTCGCAGTTTTTTGACCATATTAAAATGGTTATATACGGGGGTGTCACAGAAATCTCTAGAAATTTGACCTCGGTTGGTTTGCAAATCGCTCGAAAAATCCGTCGGTGTCCCAGAACTTTAAGAGATTTCATTTTCTTATTTAAAAATCTAGTTAGAACAGAAACAGGGCTACATCTCTCGCAAAAAAAGTGCCCTAATTTTAGTTATGGGTTAATTTGATGTTCAACTGAAATTTTTTGATTGTGATAAATGTTTTATGATGTGATTTTAAATTATAGTTCAAACTTAATTCATATTCTTTATATAAAATAATTTTTTTTTGGTATTGAGGTTATTCTTTATCTTTTTATTTTTTTTTTTTTATAGACCCCACAACCTTTTTTTTTGGGTATTTTTTTTTTTATTAATTTTTTTGAGGTCTTTATACATTTTTCTGATATTACTTACTTTCTTATGAGCTAAGCTTAATTGATTTTAATTTTTCTTGGTGTGGAAAAACTTTTGACATGTAAAATGAAATCGTGCATCCCCCATTCACATCAACAGGGCAATTTCGTATGCATTCAAATAGTAAATGCTTCATGTCTCTATATCATGTTGTATATTCAAATTAAATTCTTGATAACTTTTCTATTATCCAGAAGAGCAGCAGCCAACACTTGCCACTTAACGCACAGATGCATTCGCCGCACACTGAGAGAAAACTGGGAAAAAGCTTGGCTCACAAGCACAATGATGGGAGCTTTGATGGCAGCTAATCACCGTTATTATAATTTAAGGCAAATAAAACTATTTTAAAAGGTTTCATAATTTTCATGAGCAATTGAACAAAATGAAGAAATAGTTACTAAACACGGCAATTTGTAGGAAAACAAAAAACTGGTTTTGATTTTAGTGCAATTGCAGTTTCATAGAGTAATTAACATACCCGTTTCGCTTCTGGATGAATCAACTAATTTTGCCCTTTGGCTACTTTCAAGCCTACAGTCTAGGAGAGAGGAGTGTAATTTGCTCTTTTATAACTGTAATCATAATGATCAGCTGTGTGTATGGCCGCCTGCAGTTCCCAGTTATCAGCTGGCTGTCCTTGAGTGAGGGGAATGGGAATGGGTAGGGAGAGGGGGCATCGAATGTGCCATAAAAACCTGTTTCAAAACAACTGCCTTGAGTCTCCCCTAGCTTCAAGCTGACCCAGTACAATATATCGTACGATCCTCACACACACACACACACAGAAGGGGGGAACTGCCAACTGCGTGCAGAAATAAATCAAAATTCAATGTCAAACAAATTTTTAAAGACATCCAAGATCAAGACCTTAAACAAATTAAGGTAGGGGAAGGGCCAACCACCACTTACCTCTTTTTGTTGGACAATTTGCCATAAGCAATTATCCATAGAGCCGCTGTCATGCCAGCCACACCAACGATGGCGCTTTGATTGTTGGCCAGTTTACTTAAAGCTGGGGCCATTTTTTTTTTGTAAGTTTTATATTGAAATTCGTTGAACTATATTTAATTAATAGTTATAAATTATTAAGGCACTCTCACCGCACACACACGCGCACACACTCTAACGTACGCACGCACGCAGTACTCTCAGATGTAAACACCCGCTTTTTTCTAAACCACCCTGTCTACCCACTCTCTCTCTCTCTTTTTTTGCTTTTCTTTTTTTTGTGTTTGCGTCCTGGCTGTGGTGTTAACAATTTTGTTTAATTTGTTTGGTAAATTGCACGCTTTGGCTTTCCTTTTTCTGCTTTTCCACGCACGAAAAAAAAATGTGCGGCCACCTCTCTGGCGTAGAGAAAACAAGGTACTAGAGAAACAAATCGCTGCGTTGACTTTGCTGGCTGCTTGATTCAGTCAGCTGTTTGCTGTTTTACTGCAGCTCGTTCTCTCTCTCTCTCTCTGTCTTTCATGTTATTTTATGTGTTAGTAAAAGGGGAAAAGAGTTGGCTAAAATTATATAATTCATTAGTTATGAGGGAAACACCTGTAACAAATTGTCACTTAAATTTAAAACAAAATATTTTGCATTTTGTGGCTGTGGTACATCATAAATGCCCTAACGCGTAGCTAATTAAAACCATATAGTCCTCAGTACCAGTTCGGAACTAGTTTTTTACGCCAAGTTCACATAGGCAAATTTAAAAACGGTTTTAGTACTAGATTTTGACTCTAAATCACAAAACTTTTGCGGAAGTGGAATAGTTTGGCTAATTAGCCACGCCTTAAAACTTAAACTAGGGTTCCATACGCAAATAATTTGATTAAATATGCCCGAAATGTTAAGCAATTCAGCCTATTTAGCCCAATATTCAGTCTAAATGAACTTAGCTTTAGTCTTTTGCAATTTCAAACCTGCTTTTGGACCAAATTTGTAAAAATAAATGATGATGTTTCACCCACCCAGATACCACCAAGGTGAGATCCAACCAAGATCCCACCCAGATACTACCCAGATCCAACCAAGCTACATCCCATTTAGATCCTAACCAGATCCCACTCAGATCCTATTCAGATCCCACTTAGATTCCGCTCAGATCATACCCAGATCCCACCAAGATCCCACCTTTATCCCACTCAGATCCCTCCCAGATCCCACCCAGCTCCCAATCCTAGACCCCTCATCCACATCCCACACAGATACCATCCAGATCCCACCCAGATACCTCCCAGATCTCACACAGAACCCACCCAGATCTCACCCAGATAAGATTGTACTCAAATCCCTTCCAAATACCACCAGATCCCACAAAGATCACTCCCAGATCTCTCCCAGAACCTACCCAGTTGCCCCTCTTCAGCATCTTTCCTAACTCTTCGCTTCCCCCTCTGCCCATCCCCTTGTGTGTGTGTGTTTGCCAGGAAACTCCACAAATCAAAAGGACACAAAATATGAATGACGTCAGCGTCACGTGACGCTGAAATCAACCTACTAAAATCGTCCGTACCGAAATTAAAGATGTTTCACATTAAAAATTGTTAAAAATGTAAATTTATTTTGTTAGGCCAGCCAGGCGAACTTCCTGGGTAAATTTAATCAATACATTAGTGAATGGAACCATAGTCATGGTTATTTAGCCACATTTATATTGAAAATTTAAAAAATGTGTGAATGGGCATATTCAGCAGATAATTTCGATTTACGATTTGTGATTTATGATTGCCGATTTTACCTGCTGAATACAGTGACGATTGGGATTGGGAATTTTGACAATCATGTTTGTTGAATAGAAATCGAACAAAACGTATGATTGGTTAACGATTGCTGGGTCAGTCTACCTTTGTGCAGACATTCATATGAAATTATATATTTAACCTATCCCTAAATATTGAAGATTTTGTGTGAGTGTTTTGCATTGATGGAAAGTACTAAAGCTACAGAATATCTTAAAGTATGCAATCAATTCCATTCAGCAGAGACTCATTAGCAATCATAAATCGTAAATCGGTAATCGCTTATCGGAATTATCTGCTGAATACGCCCAATCTCTTTGACTCTGTGAACTTAGCTTTACTTTTAGGTGAAGTAATGTTAATTCAAAAATAGTTTTGTATATGGGACATTCCATATCAACTCGTCCACCCCATTTTTTTTATTTCTAAAAAATTATTAATGGCTATTATTTTGAAGTACTATACATATATGAAAATACCCCAAACAGTTTTTCCCTTACCGTCAATAGTTCTTAAGATAAACCGGGAACACATAAAACTTAAAAAAATCATAACTTTTGAACGGTGTATCGGATTTAATAGTACCAAAGACGGTTTTTTGTTATTTTCTAGTGAACTTTTCGATAAAAATGAAAGACTGCAATCAAAGCCATCGGAATTATTTTTTCCTTGAAAAAATTCAGTATTTTGTATTTTTCTCCGCGAGGGCCAATCTGTATTTGATCCGGATATTTTTTCTCGGAAAGAGCATATTTTTAGATTAAAGTTTTTTCGGTTTGACTGTTTTTTTTTCAAATATTATGTCCTAAAAAATTAACAATTAATCAAATTTCTGTTATTTCTGTTGTGTTTTGTTCACCGAACTATAGAACTTGTATTATCCAGGTAAATTATCCAAATTCTGCCAAAAAAAAAAAACACAAAAAAAAAATTCAAAATTGCTGTGAATGAATTCGTCGATCTACTTTGTGAACGATTGAAAGAATTGAAGACTCATCATTTAATGGCTAAAGAACAGTCTGCTTTTGTGAAACAGAGGAAGGAAAATTTGGCTGAAGGCGAGTTGCTGGTTCACTGTGATTTCTCTGAAAATTACGCGTTTGTGGCTCAAGTTGCTGCTTAATCGTTCCACTACAATAACGATCAGTGCACAGTCCATCCAGTGGTCTATTATTATCGTCAGCTGTCCGATAGTCTTGTTCATGATACGGCTGATTTTCATTTAGTACTGAAGACTATAGTGGAACACGTGAAAAAGATATGCAATGGCGTAAAAAAATCATCTATGTCACAGACGGGGCGGCACAACATTATAAAAAAATCGTTTCCTAATGGCGAATCTTTTAAAACACGAACGTGATTTTGGCTTGAAGGCTGAGGCACATTATTTTGCAACTGCCCACGGTAAAGCAGCTTGTGATGGAGTGGGGCCATTTTTAAAAGAGAAGTCAGACGTAGCCAAGCCTCCAAATCACCCATGGTGAACCTATCCTTACTCCAGGTGCTTTGTTTCGTTGGTCAAACAAATTATTTTCAAGGGATTGATGTATTTTTCTATACGAAAGAGGAGCGGGAGACTGAGAAAGCAGAGTTGAAGACTTGATTTGACAGTGCTAAGACATTCCTTGCATCCAGAAGCAGCATTGTTTTATTGCCGGATTGAATAATCGATTGTTAATTAAGCGTTATTCTGCAGCAATTGATGTCGCAGTTTTTCCCAAGGAAAAACCAGCGGACGCAACAAAAGCCTCTTTTCTGGACACTGATAAACTTTGAACTTTGACTAACCAATTTAAAAAGAAAAACATTGAATTTTTCTTCTTTTGTTTGTTTTTTTGTTTTCTTTGGCTAGAATGTGGATTATTTACATGAGTAATAAAAGTTTTATAGCTCAGTGAACAAAATTTAACAGAATTATGATTAACTGTTAATTTTGTGGGACATAATATTTGAAAAAACATTCAACCGAGTAAAAACTTAATCAACAAAAACGAGAAGGCCAAGCTAACTTCGTCTTTGCCGAAGTTTTTATACCCTTGCAAATGTTTTAATTCATCAGAGTATAAGAACGCCAGCATTAAAACAAACAATTTTTCTAAATAAAACCCACTTTTCGACCGATAGTTCCTTTTTAGGCGAGCTAAGAGATATAGTATCCGATTTAAAATTTGGGAGTATAATTATTGGAGTGATAACATTAAAAAGAAAAAAGTTTTTCTCACAAAGCTATAAGATATAGTCATCCGATCGTTCGGTTCCTATTATGTTGGAAAAGATATTTTGTAATTTTAATCAATAAAAAGAAGATTAGGTAAAAAAAGAAGGAAAATTTAATAACTCAATCTACTCAACAATAAAAATATTAGAGTTTGTATGATATAAATTTTTTAAAATAGGAATAAATTATTTTATCTTATTTAAAATAAATTTTTTTTAACTTATGGAAAGGAGGAACCGATACCGGACCAGTTAGCCGACATATTAGTTGTTTTTAAAAATTTTTTTTTTTTTTTTATTTTAAAATAAATTATTTTGGGTGGAAAAAAATGAAAAACTAAAACACCCATCCCCATAATAAATTTATTTATTTTTTTTTTTTTGTATTTTTTTTTTTTTTAATTTTTTTTTTTTATATTTTTCTTGAATTTTTTTTTGTTTTTTTTTATTTTTTTTTTTTTGTTATTTTTTTTTTTTAATAATTGATGGTGAATGGAGATAGTGGGTGGTTTTGTAATGGGGGTATGATGAAGTCAAAATTTTGAATTTCTTCTGCGATTTTACAATTATATTCTAAAGTTGTCGGGAAAAGTCTAGATCGGGGCATAATACCGGAACCGATACCGGAACCGTTAACCGAAATAAACCGTTTCAAATCGCGTACCGGAACCGGAACCGGAATCGAAACAAATTTTTTTTTGGAACCGAAAACCGTTTACCGTTATTATTGGAACCGATATAACCGGAACGAAACCGAAACGTTGGTACCGGTACAGTTTCGGTTATTTTTTACCTTTGCAGAGCGCACGATGACAGATTTTCTTGCAACTTAACATAACATTTAAGCACCCATCGATTGCCCCGCGCGTTGGAGCTCAACCCACAAGATACCAAAATATTTGCTGGCGGAAGACATCTTTAACTCTTGCTGCAATTTGGCTGCTGCAGATAAGGACATTCTTCTGAACCGGAAAGTGTGGGACTCAGTTCGCGATATTGTACGCATATTAGAATCAGCGGAGGCGGACACAACTAGACTTAAAGCCGAAAATCTAGTTTTGGGCGATTTTTATTCCATTTGTATACACTGCAAATTAGAAACATCAAAAAATTCGTTCTCTATTGCGAAATGGTTTTTTTAGAAAATAGAAAAGCGAGAGAAATCCCTTTTAAAAAACAATGATTTTCCATGTGCAATATTTTTGGACCCTAGGTCTAACGTAACGCTAAGTACTTACTGAGCAAACAAATGCTTGTATCGATCTTTTACGTAATATTTTTGCACAAATTTTGTCAATTGCTGATTAATCACTGCTTAATGAACTGCAGTTCAAATTCTGGTTCACCTGAATGCGCCGACGAAGTTGAGGAATGTGATTTTCCAGGAAAGGATTCTTGGTTATAATCCTCCACGAAGTTCCCATAATTGTGTGCGGTTTCAAAAGTCGTTCGTTCTGTTCCGACTACGCATGTAAGCGTGCAACGCCTATTCTCTGGCGCAAAATTTATAATGAATCCGCTAAGAAGTTGAAGTGACATAATTGCATTCAATGTGGTTGAGTCCATGATGGACGAGCAAATCACAAGAATGCTATATAGTGGACGTATAAAATTCAAAGTTAAATTCGAAAACTAATAAAACATAATATAATATTTATGAGCATATAATGTGATCATTAGATCTTACATGTTAACTACGTTAAAAAAATACGAAATGTGAAGGCTATATAATTTTACTTTAAATGTGAAACCATTCATTTTGTGTTGAATTTCGATTCGTTTTATTTAACAGGAATAAAATGAATTAGATTTATGTCAGAATTGAGTTTTTTCAGTATTAAAAAAACCTATTACTTATAGGTTATAGGTACCGGTACGTACCGGTATACCGAAATATAAATGCGGGTACCGTATCGAAACCGAAAACCGAAATTAATTGAAAACCGAAATGGAACCTTTAACCGAAACATTCATTTCGGGATTATGCCCTGGTTTTAACTAAATCGCGTAGAATACAGCTGTGGTGCTTTAAATAGTCGATGACTTCTCCTTCCGATAAGGATACAAAGTTGGACACAGTAAATTGACATTTCGTGCACTCCATTTTAATGAGAAACATTGAAAGACAAATTAAAAATCCATTAAATTTCAATTAAATGTGACATATTTTCCAAAGCATATGTTTATTTAATAAAATCTTCCGTTCCGAAATTAAAAATGTTTTACATCAAAGACGGTTAAAAATATAATGCTAGTTAGCAGCGAGTGTATCAGACTGCATTTTATAACCCACATCTCGGAGCACGAAATAAAATGTACAATTTGTAACAGTAGCAAAAAGTATGTGCGCCATTTTTTGGGAAATCCGACATCTTAAAAGAAGAGATCTGAGTGATTCCAGTATAATAGAGATTTTTATGTTACCCATTCAAGGGTTAAATACAAAGCTTGGATTGTCTGCACCACCCCTAGGGTTAATTTAGTTATTTTAAACCACACAAAATTTGGTCACACTTCTAAAGAAGCCGGCGCTAAGTTGCCGCGTTTTGTTACATTTGGCTATTTTTGTTTATTGTTTTTATTGGTGAATTGCAGCACAAAAAGCAAAAATGGAAGGTAAGTGTTTGAGAACCTAATACAACAGTTTGCCTGTATCATCATTTCACACTTACTCATTGATTTGCTTCTTTCCATCCCCCCTGCCACAGGTGTGGCCGAGGACATGTGGACGCCATACAAGCATTTGTATAGCGTCTTTCAGTTGGCCTTGTCAAGTCCAGAAACCGTCAACTCAGACTTTGAATTGTGCCTCAAGAAGTACAAACAGAACTTTTCGAATTTTCTAAGAAATCCGGTAAGTGGCTGATTCCAAACATTGAGACACATAACCTAATTACCAAATCCTGCAGCCCAAGAACGAAAAGAGTCGCTTGCAGTTGAGGAATTCGTTAACCGAGGGCATTACACTGGCGGGACAAACGCGCAAGGTACAAACCTCACAGGAGCTAATCGATGAGGCCATCATTTTGTCGGATATGTTTGATTTGGATGAGATCTTTGCGGTGGAATTGTTATGCACCGCCCAGCGTCAACAGATGCATCATCCGGGATTGTCGCGTGGTCTGGTGGCTGTTTTGCTGTACTATGATGGACGTAAGGCCATTAGTTGTGCTCTGCGTGATATGTTTCAGACAGTCAGCGGTGTGGCCTGGAGTACAGAGCTGCCCAGAGAGGTGAGTAAGACAGAAACTAGGAAGGTGGACCAGGGCTAAGCTCAAGATTATTTACAGATCACCTGCCTGGTAACAAATTATGCACAGAATCTGGTGGATGACTCCAATATATTGGGACGTATATTGGAATTGCTTAACGAAATGGATGTGGACAAGGAGGTAGGGCCTTACCTTACCCGTTTTAAGAGTTAAATTTGATTTTAGTTCTTGATTTGTAGACTAACTTGCTGACCAAGAATCGTGCCTTTGGCTCGAAGAAACATCAGAATCAGGTCTTGGATTTGTACGAGGACATACGCAAGGCCTTGGCCATGGCCTTGTTCCATTGGTCTGCACAGCGTGGCCTGCCCAAGGCCATTGCCATACGCCTGCTGCAGCAGCTGGCCAGTTGTAAAACTGTGGACGCCTCTGGCTATATAGATGATGTGACGCTTATAATGCTCATGGCTTTAATGTACTCCTATGACACCTCGGTGCTGTTTGTAACAGAATGTAATAATCCGCAAACGGCACGTCTGCCCATACTCTGTGATGCAGACTTTGCCAAAGCTTTCCATGAGGCTTTGTATGCACAAATGAGCTGGCAAACCCCACGCTTGGATGCCATTATCAAGTATAGCTTTGGCCTAACCATGGCCAGTCTAAGACATGCTCCCAGCAATCTACAGGCAGCCGCCGGGGCCATTATTAATCGGGATGAGCAGCTGATTGATGAGGCTTTGGCGGGCAATGTGTTTGGCTTTTTGTATCGTCAGCTGCTCGAAAAGGATTTGGTTTATACGTGAGTAGAGACAGGCTGTTGTCATAAGCATAACCCTATTTAAACTGTTTCTCTACAGCCACGAGTTCATCTATCGTCGTTTACATCTGCTCATCACCGACTTTATAGACTTTATGCATGCCAAAGTGTCCGAGCTGCGCGGACGTGCAGATGAAACGGCACGCACAGTAATAAGTTTCCTAAATGAGGGATTGGAACCGCCACCGAATCTGGATTCCAACTTTGAGCTACTCATGCTGTGTGTGGCCAAATTGTATGGCAATCCTCGTTCCGTTATAAATCTGTGTAATGAATATTGGGGTCCAGCTGATCCGACTGCGGGCGGTGGGGGAAAAACCCCCACCGGGGGAAACACCCAACCCCAACCAAACAAAAAAAAAACACCCCCCCCCCCCCCCCCCCTTCGGCGGTGGTGGTATACAACGGGGCGGCCAGCCCAATGAAAAAAAACAAACCAACCCCCGCCGATTGTTTTTAGCCACAAAAAAAACACCAAATATCTAAGTTTGGAGAAAATTGCCAAAAAACCCACCCAAACCAAATAAAAAAAAAAACAACCACAACCAAAAAAACTATCAGCACGTTGTGCATTTAATCTGCTCAAGCAATCACAGAACATTACCTCCAGCTATGCAGTCAGTTGGGATCGTTTCTTTATGGCCCTGAACAACTATTACAAGTGAGTAGAGTAATTTTTTTTTATTTGGAAGGTAAAGAACATCTTGGAAAATCTTCAGATGCAATCTTTTGCTCCTACAGAGAAAGATGAGAAAATGTTTTTGAACATCGATTATTTGCATTCGATATTCAAAGCTCAGCGAAAAGCCGTAAACAATCTGGTTGCGAAGTCTAAACGATCATACTGTTTATCTAAGTTTAACAGTGCAATAACTTCTAGTCAGCGTTGGAGAAACATTAAAAACATTGGTATTGGTAAACCAAACACTAATATTATTGATGACGTAGATGCTAATGAGCTTAACCTCAAGTTTACCAAATTAAATGTACCTGAAACTACATGCAACCCCTATCTTACATCAATGCCAATCAATAACTGCTATAATTGTTTAGAGTTTAATTGTGTAAGTCCTTGTGATGTCTTAGACGCAATTTCAAAAATCAAGTCAAATGCTGTAGGCTTGGATGATCAGAATCCAAAGTTCATTAAAATTGTTTTGCCCATTATACTAACACCATTGACACACATAATAAACACTGCGATAACAACGTCAACGTTCCCAGAAATGTGGAAAGTTGCAAAAATATTACCAGTTCCAAAAAGTAAAGATGAGTTTAGACCAATTTCCATACTTCCGTATTTCTCGAAGATCTTCGAACAAATTCTCGCAGTGCAAATAAGCACCTTCCTTTCCACGAATAAACTTCTAAATAATAAGCAATCTGGATTCCGAAAAAATAGGAGCTGCACGACAGCAATAATAAAAATAGCTGAGGATATCCGCAGAAACATGGACAGTAGCCATGTTACTTTATTAACATTACTTGACTACAGTAAGGCATTCGATTCGGTGAATCATAATATACTCCTAACCAAGTTAAGCAAGATGTACAACTTTTCCGAAACGGCTACTAAATTAATGCACTCTTACCTAAACAAAAGATTTCAAACTGTGACAACTAAAACCAATACCTCTGGACTTTTGCCAATCACGCGTGGAGTACCACAGGGCTCAGTCTTAGGGCCACTTCTGTTTACTGTATATATTAATGACCTCCCTGATGTTTTGTCAATGTGTAAAGTTCATATGTATGCAGACGATGTTCAAATGTATGTCAGTCGTCCTCTGAGTCAAATTGATCAATGTATTGATGCGTGTAATAGTGATTTGTTAAATGTTAGTAAATGGGCAGAGAAAAACGGGCTGAGTATAAATCCTACTAAGTCTAAGTGTCTGGTTATTTATAAAAGAAATTTGGACACAACATACTTTAGTAAAATTTTAATAGGCGGCACACAAATACTTTATGTTGATTCTGCGGTCAATCTGGGCATAACTTTCAGTAAAACTCTCTCTTGGCAAAATCATGTAAATACGGCGGTTGGGAAAACGTATGCTTTACTTCGACAGCTGTCGTTAACGCAGCAGTTATTGCCAACCAGCGTAAGAGTTCTGATAGCAAAGGCTTATGTTATACCTGTACTATTTTATGGTGTTGAAATATTCGCTAAATGTGATGCTGATAGTCAGCGCAAAATGAAGGTGGCATTTAATAGCATCGCAAGATATGCCTATGGGCTTTCAAGAACCGACCATGTTACAAGCTCAGCTTTAAAGATATTTGATTTAAGTCTTGATGACTGGACTAATTATAAGGTACTGTTATTCCTCCACAAAATAATAATAACAAAGCAGCCTGACTACTTATATGATTTGTTAAGCTTTGCCTCGTCCAGAAGAACCAACAATATTACTTGCGTAAGGAACCAACTTGCATGTTCTGACGGACACTTTTATGTAAATGCTGTTCGTCTTTGGAATTCGTTACCACATGAAATCAAGTCGATCAGTGGCGCGCAAACATTTCGTGATATATTAAAAAATCATCTTCAGAGAGTAGACTAAATAGACAGAACTAAATAAATAAATGAACAAATAAATAATAATAATAAATAATACCTAATAATAAACTTTTACATATTTTTCTAAATAGTTTTAAGTTAAATAACCATAATAATTTATTAATATCAAGAAAATAATTAATTAATGAACAACTGTTGTGACTAGTACCCTAAAATAGGTTAGAAAACCTGTAGTGCTAGGATGAATTATAATAATAAACAAACAGCTTTTGGCTATTAAAACATAAATTTGTCTTTTAATCGCTAAACGGTTTAACAACCGTATACCAAGATCATCAGCAGAAGTTATTCGTTAGAGGAAAATACCATCGATACAGATTTGGTACGACAAAAAGCAGAGATTAAAACCGTAACCGAAACCGTAAGCCTTAACCACTACAAACACTTTAAAACTTGTAACCGAAACCGTAACCGAAAAAATTGTTTATTACCATAACCGGTTATCAGTACCGAAACAGAAACAAATATACGGCTTAATTTCAGTTTTCCTCTGCTAAAACTTTCCATAAACGTAAATCAGTGCCGGGATAAAGTAGAGAACAGAAAAGTGGACTAGTGTTAGCGAGCAAGAAAGCTCTCTCCAGACTACCTACACTACAACTTTCATTCAATTCAGTGTTCACCGATTCACACAACCCTAAGTTCGGCTCGCGTTTACATAAAAACTTAAGTGACTTCGGCCCCTGGTAGCTATGGCTGGCTGGCTCTGGTCTAGACCAGGCCAAGCCAAAATGTAGAGGAGAGAAAAATATGCCCTTCTCTCTCTGACAATCAGTTATGTCTGGCCGGCTCTGCATACATTGCGCCGCACTATTTCTGACGGCCACAAAGAAAAGAGAGCGAACGAAAATAAGTGAGTGCAGCTAACCAAAATCTTTACCTTCCTCATCTTTCCATATACATATGTTTGTGATATTACACTGAATGCTGGTTAGTTTAGCCGATCCAAAAATATAAGACTTCGGCTCAAATTGTAATTGGATTCTATCTGAATTCAATGTTAATTTGAAATCATAAACAACTCAGAATTGACCAAACTATAGTCTCACGAGTTAGAATTTAGAGAACCAAGTCTGTTCGAGAATGCTGCCTACCTTTGTGCAATATTTCTTTTCTTTATCTGCCGAGCAGAAAATTAACTGTATTAAATTGTTGGACATGGCCGTGTGTGGCCCAGTGGTTAGTGTGCTGGACTGCTGGGCGGGAGGTCGTGGGTTCGATCCCGCCTCTGAACATCTAATAATAAAAGTTTTTTTCTTTCTTTGGAAACTAGCTTTTACACATACGGTCACCTTCACCCAGCTATTGGCGCCAGCTGTGAAGTAACTAGCCATGAAAAAGCAATTTCTCAAACTTTGCCGTTCGGATCCGGCGTTAAACTGTAGGTCCCTTTCTCTTGTGCGAAAAATTTTAAGAACACACGCCAAGAGATTGAGAGAAGCTTGGCTTGGCCCCGTTGGAGGAGCTGTATAGCCAATTTAACATTTAACAAATTGTTGAACAAACATAATTTGATTGATTTATCAGGGGAAAACAGTCCACATATGCATTAAAACGATTAACCTTCCGATATTAACTGAAATGTTTAATAGTTTTGCCAATCTAAACTTGTAGAAACAGACAGTTATGGAGCTAGAAGTATGTCATCCGATTGTGACAAAGCTTGCAAATCTGTGTGACACCAACATTAAAAACAAAAGTTTTTCTCACTAAAACCCACTTTTCGACCGATAGTTCCTATGGCAGCTATGCTATAGTATCCATCGTCGGTTCATATTAGCAGTGTAGTAAAAACAGACTAGTTTGCGTAGAAACAGACAGACAGACGCCAGGGTCTGAAATGAATATTGTTTTACGCGTTGCAAACTTCTGGGCAAAATTATAATACCTTTGCAAGGGTATAACAATCTGAAACCTTCATTAAAAATATGGCTTGCAGAGGACACATATTGGAACGGTCGAAAAAAATGCAACAATATTTCCAGATCTTTTTAAATTATCAAAAGTTTTGCTAACACAAATAAGTGTTGAGCGTTTGTTTTCAGGAGTACAATTAGTAATGAATTCCCGCTTTTGTCTGCATGAATTGTCAAATTTAAATTTTATTCTAATAACCGTAACCGAAACCCGAAACAGAATTAGGTTAATAACCGTAACCGATATCCCACAACCGTTATATAACCGTAAACGGAAAATAGTGATCGGCCAAAACAGTAACCGTAACCCGTTATTCCTTTCGGTTTTAATCTCTGATAAAAAATCTAGTTTACAACCAGAAATGTATCGGTCGCTAAAAACTTGCAACTGGTTGCACTTCCTATCCAAATCCATGTATTGAAGTCGTCCATTTTACACAGGCATGTCATAAGAATGTGACAATTGTCCCCGGCAGCAGCCATTTGCAACCAGTTTAATGACAAATGGCATAGGTAATGAAATAACCTTATGACCCTAGGCTTGAGGTTGAAGCCGAGTCCCAAAGGTTTGCTGTAACGGATGTTCCAAACGCCAATGATCCTGTATAAGAAAAGGTAGTCGATCCTTCTGGGATCCGGAGTCTTTCGGTTTTCTTCCACACCAGAGTAACCTTTTCGTGGATACTCAAGAATAAGGGCCAATTGTATATCCCAATAAAACGGTGCAATGGAAGTTTACAACTTTTATTAATTAAATGTAAATAATGTTGTGTCTAGCTTGAGAGTTAAACTTAGACTAATTACCAAATGCACCAGCTGTGCAAATTGTACCTCAGCAGAGGGTGCTGAAAGTAATGGAAACGGGAGTTCTTTTAAAGCAAGCTCTTAGTTCCTCATTCGCAACGGGACCTTGTTTACAATAATTGTAACAATAATCTGCTAGAGCTAGTTTCTGCTATGCTTAAAGCTTAAACAATATCTTACAAAAGCTTAATCAATATGTAACAAAAATATGGCATACTCGCGCGCTGCAAACATGATAATAAACATGTAACATATTTTAAAGCTGATAAGAATATGTCATTAGGTGCACGAGATTCTGCCCTCCCACCCCCCTTTACCACATCAAAAAAAGATTACAATTTAATTACATCTGCCTAAAATTAGAATTTTTAAACGAGAGTTTTTTGTGAAACTAATTGTTGTTGTTTGCCCATTCAACCTTATTAACTATTTTTGCTACCAGCTTCATTCTATATGCCACCAAATTATGGGAAAGACCGTATTTTTTGTTATTAGTTGATTTTTTTGCTGGGGGGTAGTTTTTAATGAACAACTGAATTGTTCCCCTTCTTCGACGGACCCAAGTTTTTTTTAAAAAATCAAAGAAAAAAATAAAAATTTGGCGGTTGGCAATCTTAATCATTTAATTTGTTCCAAGTAGATTTGTTTACATCAATTTTTGAATATGATATCTCAAATGGCCGCCTCTGGCGTTGATGGCGTATTTGCCCTTTTTGCAGCATTTCCATCGATTTCGCCAACATTTCGGCCGGAATATTTATATTTCTTCACGAATGTTGTCCTTGAGCTCTTCTACGGTCCTTGGCTTGTTAACGTAAACCTTTGACTTCAAATATCCCCACAAGAAGAAGTCAGGCGGCGTCAAATCGGGCGAACGCGGTGGCCAGTCCAAATCACCACTTTTCGACATCAAACGGCCCGGAAACAATTTCTTCAGAAAATCGATTGTTGTGCGACTTGTGTGCGGTGGAGCGCCGTCTTGTTGAAACCAGAACTGCCTCATACGCTTTCGACGAATAATTGGCATCACAAAATTGGTCATCATGTCGCGATAACGCTCCTGGTTGATGGTAACAGCATGGCCATTTTCATTTTGGAAGAAAAACGGCCCAATGACCGTTTTCGCACTAACGCCGCACCAAACTGTGACTTCTTCGTCATGAAGAGGCACTTCTTGAATCTCCTGAGGATTTTCAGTGGCGTAAATACGGCAATTTTGCTTATTTACGGTCCCATTCAATGAAATGTGAAAATGTGAAATTTTTTGCAAGCACGTTGAGTTTTCACAATTGACTTGTTCTGTTGAATGTAAATTTCCAACTATTTCAGAGCGCTCGCGTGGCGTGTATTGTTCCATGGTAAAAATCTGCTTGGACTGACGCTTCAAACGCGGTTATTTAATTATTCGTTTTGTAATCTTTTTAAAATTTATGTTTTTTGTTTATTTGTGTTTTTCGTATTTATAAACTTTTTTAATTTTTTTGGTGTAATATATATTTTTTTTTTTCTGTTTTTTTCTTTATTTTTTTTTTTATTTCAATCCGGGTTTGTTTTGTTTTTTTTTAATGTGGTTGAGCCGAGTAGAGATAATTTTATATGGTGTTTATTGGTTTTTATCAGTTGTGTTTACTTTGTTATTTTGTGTAATTTTTTTTTTGTTTCTCGGTGTTGTTGGTTTTGGCGTTTATGCTATGTAATTCACGCTTTCTTCAATTTGCAACTCAAATTTGTTCCTGTTTATGCAGCTTTTTGCAAATTCACAAAATGACCACCTTTTTGGTAGATGTGGCAGCTCCAACGCAAACTTAAGTGGGCTGCGGCTCTAGATTTTAACAGGGTGGTAACACATAAAGGCGGGAATCAGCTGTTTGATTTCAAACAAAGGCAACTTGAAATTGATTGCAATGAAGAAAATTAAATTGTTTTTGATTAAAAGGGAACAACGAACAGCACATCTAATGCGCAATGTTCTACAGTGGAGGCATAGGCGAATGATGTCGTTAGTGCAAGCCAGACGAGCATTCCAGGCGAAATGCAGCCTTCTACTCATGCAGTATTATCCAGCTACCATTTGAGCGGTTAAAATGTTTAAAAATGTTGAATCTCAGCAACAGGAACTGCGTCATTTTCAGATATTTCGTCGTTGACAAATGTATCGGACTCCGTAGACGTTTCATTACATATTGAAAGAAGGAGTCAAAATCGTCCACAGATGTGTCGACACCAACAGCCGCTGATACAGGACGCGTCCCAAATAGTTGGTTCAAACAGCTCATTCAGTTCGTTCCAGAAGTTTTGTTTTAAGCATCCGAAGCTTAGTTTTTACTTGCTCGCTACATTTAAACATATTTTTAGCCTTTAAATTGTAAAAAAGTTTTTTATATGGCGTTGTTTCTTTCAGTTTTCCATCGAGCTGGCTTCATATGTTGTTTTATTTATCGTCCACCCAAAACGATCGCTTTGCTCTGAAAATTCAATTCATGGATATTTATGTGCTTGAAACTTATTTTATGTGCGCAAACAATTGGCTAAAATTTATGAACAACTGTTTGCTAAAGCACAATGTTACCAGACATTGAGAAAACAAGATCTGGTAGCATCTGCCAACTTATATTGGCAACGCCACAGCATTTCATGAATTGACGTCGAATTCATAGTCAACTTGTGTGTATTCGAATTCATGAAATGGTGTTTAGCTCTGCACTCGGGGACCAATTTCTGGAAAGAATTTGCCAAAAGGAACCTAATAAAAATGGTGAAAATGTTACCATTTTCCCCCCCCCCCCTCTTCACCTCTATCATCCCCTCTTTCCCCCCTTCACATTGCTTTTTTCTTCGTTTACCTTGTATGCCAAAATGTGGAAGATAATGAACAAAAAAGTCTATACTGCTCCGTACCTTAAAATTAAATTCATGTTTGGTCAGATTCGCTCTCCCTATTTATAGTAAAGCAAACCCCATGCCACTCCGATTTTATTTTGGTGTTCTGAACTCAATTTGGTATGAATCTCCCTCACTTTTGTTTTGCTTTCCTCCGAACCAAGAGAGAATTAGTTAAGAAAAAAAACAAAAATACCAGAAGTTACAAGTGAAAATATTGAAAACGGAACTGACGGACAGGATATGTTGGTTCTCCAGTTTTTTTCGTTTGCACTGCATGCATTTTAACAATTGAACGAGACACCCCAAACTGATTTGCCTTTGTTCCCCTTGTTTTCGTTGTGGCGTTTTTTTCCCCCCCCAGATTTGGGGTTTTTTCGATTGCGGGAAAAATTGTAAAACAGCGGGAAGAAGCTAATTTAGCTTTATTTTAAATCGAATTAGCGTTTTTAGCGTTTTTTAAGTTGGAAGTTGGACCTGAAACAACTTATTGGTATTGGTACAGATAACGCAAGTGTTATGATTGGCTCGAAAAAAAGTGTATACACTGAGCTGAAAAAGGAAGCACCTGGGCTAGTTTTAATTAAGTGCGTCTGCCATTCTGTGCAGTTGGCAGTCAATCACGCCTGCAAGCTCTTATTGCCAGAGTCACTGGAATATTTAATTTATTCAACCTACAACTGGTTTTCAAAGAGATCTTGCAGGCAAATTGAATACAAAAAAATTTACCAATGCCTTAATAATGATAAGGTATATTTTTACTCATACATAATCCCCGTGACATGTCTGTAGCTCCCAATGTAAACATGTATTAACCGTTCTATATTTTTCTTAAGCCTTCGTAAAATTGTGTATGTGTTTGTCCTATTCATGTGTTTGTCATAATCAAAACATGTCATCAAGGATTTATACTTGGGCTATGATTTCGAAAAACAAATAAAAAACTCGCATCTAGCTACAAGTGATGAAAAATCTATAAGAGAATGCTGCACACAATTTAAAAATAAAGCAGTTGAAGCAAAAGTAACTTGCTTCGTCTTGAAATTTAATTTAATTTTTTAAGTTTATTATTATATTTTTTTTCGGACTTCCGGACAATTATGAATTGCTAAGGCAAATTGATTCATTTGCAGTTGGTAATATTTAAAAAAATAAAAAACCAAGCATCGTTCCTGTTTTGGAACATTTTGGCGTGGATAATATTGACCAAATTGAACTTCAGCACCAAACCGTGAATATTATAAATTGGGAGAACAAGAACGATACGTTGCAGTTTTGGCTGGAAGTGAACGCATACCGCGATTCTGGTGGAAACCAGAGATTTAAAGAGCTGTCCACCATTGCTTTACAAGTACGGTTTATCAGCCAGGTCAAATTGGTTAAATATAAGCAGAGAAATCGAATGAATGTTGACACTTTGAACTCAATTTTAAGCATCAGGTAAAATCACTTACATATCTCTAAATTAAAAATATAAACTGCATTTAGTCACCATTCTAGATCCGGTTTGCAGCGACATAGCAAGTGTTGTCATGACTATAAAATACCACCAAATTTCCTAAAGATGATCGGAACATCAAAAAATATCTACTCCGACGAAAAGGCTGTCGATATAGACGATATTTTTAAAAACTTTGATTAAAATGATTTAAAGAAAATCTAGGGTTTTTTTTTAGCTTTTTCAAAAAGATTTTTGGGTTTTTTTTTGGTTTTTTTTTTTGCTAATCTAGCGTTTTTTGCGCAAACAATTATGGCAACAC
>JAEIFU010002823.1:0-37299 GCA_018904235.1 Lordiphosa stackelbergi
ATGCATATTTCATGACAACGCGCCAAAGCTTAAAAAAAAAAACAACAAAAAGTATAACGGCGAGCGCATTCAAGTTAATGGTTCGTGTCTTTATGTCTTGCTGTTTGGTTTGCTGCACGTCATTGTATTTATGCATTATTTATATTGTTGTTGTTTTTGGTTTGTTTTTGTATTTTATCATTTATGAATACATATTCCCACATATTTATTTATATTTATACAGAGCAAAAATACGCAAAAACTGAACAGAGAAAAATACGCAAGAACCTAACAGAGAATCGAATTTTAAGCCTGCAGCTTGGTGCATATGCAGATTTTCTCAGTGATAGTTGGGAAAGATATGTGTCTGACAGAATGAAATTTTATGAAAAACTATGGATCAATTTAAAAATCTTTATACAAGGTAGGGCACTAAAAAAGTGTTTTTTTTTATAAAGTCGATTGGAAGCTCTCAAAAATGCGACTACATCTTTAAAGAATAAGAAGTAGAAAGGTCGGTCAAGCATCGAAAATATTTTGTAGGTAAAGTCAATCAATTCTGTGGTTAAAATGCTCCAACCCGTGATCGTGGGTTGAACTTACCGTCAGGTACAGTCAGGTACATAACACATAACGTAATGATTACGGTAGCACAGTAAATATTATCCAGAAATTACGGTGAAAATGCTCCGACCAGTAAAAATAGTTAGTTTACCATTTTTTAACTCACAGTAAACTCATAAACCACAGTATTAGTATACAATTACCACAACCAATACAAATACCACACACCACAGTGCAATTACCCCTTATCAATTCTGTAAAAACATCGAGTTATTCATAATTTCATAACAATTTTTCTTACTCCGGGGTGACTCGAACTCGGGACCCACTATTTCAAAAGCCGCAGTGTCAAAAAGCAACAACAAAACACATACACAGAAATTACAATTGATTTACTAGCGTTTGTATTTGTACTCTTACCAAATATAAAGTAAACAAAACAAGAACCAAATACATATTTCGCAGTAGAATTTACTGTGATAGTTGGTGAATTCAACCAACGAAAAAATTTTCTGTGGGCCCGACTGTAATATACTCTGTATCTGCAGTAGATCTCATACTCCCCTATCTGGATGGTGAAGTAGGTTCAATACTTTGTAACCCTTTTAATGTTGACAGATAATTGTTACAAAAAATACTTAAGTTTGCTTTTCGGTTCTATTAACCTCACTTGTTGCCAAGGCTGCAAACCGGTCCTGAACCGAACCCCATTAGAACAGGTTCGGTTCGGGTTATATAGGTCCGACGAACCGGACCATGAACCGAACCTCTAATATTTTTGACTCCTCGAACCTGAACCGGACCACTCTTTCAAAATATTAGGTTCGGTTCACTAAATTGTGTAGTTTTAGTTGTAGTATAAAAATTCCTTAATCTGACTTGTCTTTTCTCAGATCAGATTTATACTATCAGAAGAACTTTTAAATGACAACTGCAGAGCAGAAAAGGAATGCAACTATTAAGAATGTAATTCTGTTGAAAGTTGCTTCAAATTACAAGGAGGATTCTATAACTACAGCTTGTTATGCTGCACACACTCTAAATTTAGTTGTTACCGATTTTTTGAAGAAACTTTAGTTTGACATTAGTGGGTTCGCACTATTTGAGAGAGTATTCAAAATTCAACTTTAAATGACTCAACGTCGGAATGCCAAGAAGAGAAGTTTATGAAAGCAACAAATAAATATTAGATTTGAAATCTGTAAATGATGTTATAGATGCCTTCAAAAATTGTCCAAGAAAAACTTTATGATATATATAAATAGATTTATTTTGTTAAAAAAAAAAAAATAAAAAAAAAATAAAAAACAACTCGGCTCTCCTGGGACTCGAACCACAACCTTCTCGTTCCAATAAAGCTTTTGGCATCCTCCCTACCGACTCGGCTGTTGAAGGAAATTTTTTTGCGCAACCAGTTGCAGTATAAGAACTCAGCTGGCATTGTCATGCTGAGTTATAAAAGTTTTTCAGAAAGAAAAAATTGTTAATAACTAAATCAAACGCAACACAAAAAAACGAAAAAACATAAAAATAATAACAGCTTAATGAAATTTTTTTTGTTTTTTCTTTTCATACTTAAAAATGAGATTGTTTCATCTTAAAGTCGAGTATAAACGATCTTTATCCAAGATTGATGGATTAAGATTAAAATTGAGAAAATTGAGAATATAATCTTGGGTTAAGATTATCTGGTCTTAGTCGAATTCTGACACCGTTTCTCTTTGATTCAAGATTATAATCTTGATTTTAGATTGATTTTTTTCTCAGTGTACATCGACAAATGTTTTCAAATTTTGGAAAGGTGTAAAAAAGGGGAATTTGAAAATATCATTCTGGTATTAGTTGAACGGGCCTTTTCAACACTTAAGTTTGATCTTTCTGATCTAAGATCTACTATAAATGAACAGCTCCTAGAAGATATAATGCTTATTAACTTAAACTAAGCAGTTCTCAAATGTTGTAAATGTCAGCTAATGAATTTGACAACTAAAATTACTTTATTGAAACATAGAATTAGAATTATTTATAAATCAAAACTATTCTTTCGAACCGAGGTTTGAACCAAAACCTTGGGTTCAGGGGTTCCGAGAAACGGTTCGCGAACCGAACCTTAGACTTTACAACGGGTTCGCACACCCCTGGACCAAACCTTCTGCAAATTTTGAAAGGTTTGCAGCCTTGCTTGTTGATTATACTTGAACCATTCAAAAAGGGCTGAAAATACTGATTCTACTTAAAAATCAAATGATTCTAACTCGCGATTGAAGTCAGTAATTCATTCCAATGTCAAAGCGAAATGAAACCGAGAGCAAGTTCCAAACTGAGAGAGAAAATCTCTCTTACTAGTACAGTCTGGCTAAATGGGTACACACACCTACACAATTTTTTCCGTCAACTTAGGGGGTTTTTTGCGGTGAGCGCTTATGCGAATATGTTGCCTTGGAAAAAATTACGGTTACTGTTTTGGCTGATTGTATTTTTCCGGTTACACGACTGGGGATATCAAAAGAATAATAAATTCATAAATCTCAGGTAACACAGTTCTACAAATTGAGACCTTTTGTGAGTATCCAGAGAATCTTCATCTAATTCCTGCGCTCCTACTCATGCTGATTACGAGTTGGTATGTCAAATCTTAGTTTCCGTTTCCAAGATATTTGCGAAAAGCTAAATTTCCGACTTCTTGCCGTTCTAGAAATTTTGTAGGCCACACTAGGCAATAATTGCTGATTTTATAAAGCTTATAGGATAGTAAACATATCAATGCAACTACGAAAATCAAACACACCATATAAGTATTGCCAATGGTGTCGAAACTGGCCTTCAAAGTTAAATTTTACTTGATTTATAGCAATTTTATCAACCTAAACCATTTGCTACAAGCCATTCTGTTTGTCGGTCATTTAATGGCGCCATCTCATCATATAGTTCAACATATGCACTAATTATAGTAATTTTTTGGCAATTTTGTCAGGACCGCAGGCAAAGTTACAGCCTGTTATATGCGAAAATCAAGATTTAAATTTATGGAAGGGAGAACTACAATAGATTCCCACCCCAAATGTTTATAGGAGTTTTAAAAAGGCAACTTGATATAGCATTAGCTTAACAAAATATTTATTGAAATGTAAAATAACAACATTCATGGAATGCTACGTTAATGTTTACGGATAGTAGAACTATGGAAAGACTTTGCCAAGCTTGGTGTGACTAACTGGTGAGAGCTTGCACAGAACAGAAGCGACTGGAGAGCATTAATTGCAGAGGCCGAGACCGTCAAACGGTTGAGACGGCCAATAAAAAGAAGAAGAAGAATTGGATTGAGGCACAGCGCACAAAAGCAAACTTGTCAAGAATTGAAACCCGAATAAAAATTGTTTATTCCTCTCTTCCATTCACTGTCAAGATTACAGCGCAACTTTTCAAGTTACCGCCGCCCAGCTGTCAAGATGACGGAGTGCCAGAAACATTTTTCTCTTACAGAGAGTAAACAACAACAATTTGTGTAAATATTTACGTTTTCATCCGAACAAATTGGCACTGCAATAACAAATATAAGGAAAGGTGAGGAAGGTAAAGATTTTGGTTAGCTGCTTTTGTGAATCGATATGTATCGACATTTTTTCGATCGAAACTTATCCAAGTAAGCTGATAACCGTTTATATTAATAAAGGTTATATTAAAATAGGTTTTTATCGGTTACGTTTGCGGTTTATTTTGAAATGTTTTTGCGGTTACGGTTTTAATCTCTGGTTCTTATGGGATGTTTTTTTTCAATCAGGGTATTTTTTAATCTTATTCTTGAATATTTTAAAGAGATAATATTTAATCGAGCATTTAAATTTTAGTCCGACCTTCTTGATTGGATGACGGAGGGACGATTTAATCAATCCCGTGTGTTGTTGAAAGAAGCCCTTATCGAGCTAAAGACAAACTCTCCCGAGCTAAAATCGGGATCAGGATAATTTCGGGATTTAAAATTCATATTCAAGTCAATCCTCTCCTACTTGGTTTGAAAAAATGGTCGGGACTTCTGACATCGTTTGGGATTGATTTTGTTCCGAATATCTCAGTTTTTTTTCTTCTGTGTGCAGCTAAATAGTTAGATTAAAACTGACAAAACTCTACAAAATTTCTCTAAACAAATTTAGTTGGGCTTCCAGTTTTGGGGTAACCAAATTAAATTTGATAATCAAAATGGTGTGTCTTCATTAAAAAATCTTAAAATTTTTTGCTCACAAAATAAAATTGAACAAAAATTACGCTTTCAAGAAAAATGCTTATAAATACAAATGACATAGCCCTTTGTTGATGCTTTAAGCTCAAATTTCCAAACTACCTAATTTGGTCAAAGTAAATTCAAGCTTAAGATACTAAAATCATTTTGTAAACTCTTCTTTAAACTGAACCGTAGCGTTTTATGAAGCTTCTTAATTTAGCAATAAATTTCATTAAAAGAGCATTTGTAAGTCCAGATAATACTTTAAGCACATCACCAAGACTGAATTCTGAAACTTCAAATAATGAACAAGAGATTAGTTTCAGTAAAACAAATTCGTAACTATTTTTCAACAATAACCAAATAAAATTGATTTAATATTTTCACATTTCAGTGTGTACAACCACCCATAATATCTAGCTTATAATCTGTTCCTGTTTTGGCCCAAGCCTTGCCAACAAACACAATGGAAATGTTTTGATTTTCAGGGAAATTTCAATTATATTTGAGGGCTGCTAATTAGCCTTCCGCTGTCAGCCCCACAATTATGATAATTTTTTGTGTGTTCTGGCGTTTCTTTTGACATTTAAAACATAAAATCAATTAAGCCCGACCAACGCACAATGCGCAAATAATCTGAATGATTGTGATGGATATTTGATATGACATTACCAGAGCGAACGAAGCGAATGCGATGCGATGCGATGCGCTGATGCCGCTTTGTATCCGTTTCCGCTCGGCCCTGACATCTGCATTTTTGTTTGTTTGATAATTTATTATATTTCACATGGCAAAATGAAATTACATTTTGCCTGGTTAATTTATGTATGAACTTAACCATTTTTTTAGAATATTTATTTGCGATTGCAATTGAAACGCGACGATCGACCACCGGGGAAATATTTCGAACTGAAACTATAAAGTCGTTGCACAAGTTTGAGCCGCTTAAAGATGTTTGATTTCCAGGGGCCAATTATGTGGCTGCTCTTTTGTATTTATGGTTAATAATGATGTTGATACACTTGAGTAGTTTGGCATTTTGAGTTATGTGTGTGGTGTGTGGTGTGTGTGTGTGGGCGATCGAGTGGAACTGAAAAGACCAGAAAAAGAATTCAAACTCTGTTGTGTTCGTAATGGCAAGAGTCAAAGATTCTTTTAACCTCACTGGACTTAATATCTACATACTGATTTTTTGAAATTTTGCCTTAACCTTTCTCCAAATACTTTGGAATTTTCTGCAAAGTAACTGCACTTGCAGCTCTACCGCTGTCAACTACCATCTGTTAATTGTCTACTGACAAGTCTTAAACATGCTGCTTTTGTGTTTAACAGGAACAAGAACTAGTCAACATTAGTCCATTTAGGCTGTACCTTTTTTTAAGTTTGGCCCAATATCTATATATTCTGTCTAGCATAATAAGATCCGAGCAAAAACACCGAAGATATCCACCCCATTTTTCCATATAAATTTAAAAAAAACGCCAGGCTAACCACATTACTTGGTACATGGTATTTTGCAATCGGGGCACTCGACTGCAACACTCTTACTTGTTTTTATTTGTAAGTAGGTGTATTTTAGGGATGCCGGTATAAATATCGATATATCGGAACATTAATCTTTTAGTTAAACAAGACGATATATCATTATCGAATATCATTTTTCTGTGGTGCTATATCAGATATCAAATATTTTTGGTAAAATTGTTGTCGATATTGTTCTTGGTTTCGTTGAGGTTTACTGAGTGCATTCTTTTGGATATTAGTGTGCTCCAAAAGTATACATCAAAATATTGTATCTATTGAATTTAATTATCTTTCCTCAATCCCATTAATATAAATTCCATATTTAAAGTTATGTGCAATCATAATATGACCTCGAGCCGGCTTAAACTTGATAGTTCAAAGTACATATATCTTGTTAAACTTATAAAAATAAATTTGAGTTGAATTTTCATCTACTACATAATACAAAGTAAACTGTATGTTTATCTGACATATAGTAGCTATCTGAAGGAAGAGAAATAGTTCTTAAATCTATTTTTTTTCGTGTCTTGCAGCGGTGAGCTTTTAGATTTTGAAGGCAATCAAAATGTGGTTTTTAAAAATAGTTAAATGACAACTTTATACACACTTTTATTGTAAAGATGTGTCTATTAACTGAAAATATTGAAACCATTGATAATATTTTTTTACAACAAAATATCAATATCGAAATAATACACTTTAAATATCGAAAAAAAATATCAGTATACTTTTTTCTAAATATCCGGCAATCCTAGGATATACCGTACCTAAATCAAGTTTGTTTCAAATGTGGAAAACTCCTCTCCCTCTCCCCTTTAAACCGTGGAAAACTATCAAAGCCATAATTTTTAAGTTAGAACCACGTGACTTAAAATATAAACTTATTAACTTATGGCCAATATCAACCGTTTTAAGAAGGCACAATAAGATCGAAGCAGAAACACCGAAGTTATGCGTGAAACATTAAGTGCACCAAGTTGTTTGAAATATAATTAGAGTCGGCCCTGTTACGAATTTCAAGTCGATTTTCGTTTAAGGCCTATATCAGATAAATTTTTAGTTTGATACGACATTTAACATGAATAGAAACAATTTCATACAAATAAGACGTCTTTTCAAACGTATTCAGATTTCAAAGCTGTTTAAAATTGTTTCTATTTATGTGAAATATCGTACCAAACTAAAAATTTATCTTATCTGAGTATAGGCCTTTAAACCTATTTTTTTTTGTAGTATATTATATAACGTTGTATAGAAAGTAAAAAATATATACGGTGGTGCATCTAGTGTTTGGAGTTTGAACTATTCATAATTTGATTTTTAAAACGTCAAATGTCATTCGGAAAACGACAAATAATTAGTAAAAACTTTGACATTTACGAAATGGGTTGCTATTCGCTGAAGAAAGTTGGGAAATATTAGAAACATATTTCCAAAGTGGTGAGTGGTGATCCAATTTATGGATCAATTCGGGAAGCAAGTTCGTGAATCTGGAATGTTGGTGGATAAACCAACCTCTTTGAAAAATATCGAGCCGTTTTTTTTAATAGCAAAATTAAGTTCCAATTTTTAAATGAATGTAGATCAGGTATAACACAACTGGGAATTGTTTGAGCAGCTGAAACCGATTTATCAACTTTAAGTTAATTCAATTCGAGAGAAAATAACTACGGAATCTACTATATTACAACCTGAATTCAAAATAGATACATACGTTTATAAGAAAATCGTCACAGAGCCTGTTTTCGAGTGATTTGCAAATCGCGCACTCATGAGTCGGCGATTTGCTTAAATACGCACTTAATTTTTATACCCTTGCAAAGTGTATTATAATTTTGCCCAGAAGTTTTCAACGCATAGAAATATTCATTTCCGACCCTATAAACTATATATATTCTTGATCAGGGTGACGAGCTGAGTCGATTGAGCTTTGTCCGTCCGTCTGTCTGTCCGTCTGTCTGTCCGTCTGTCCGTCTGTCTGTCCGTCTGTCTGTCTGTTTCTACGCGAACTAGTCTCTCAGTTTTAAAGCTATCGAGCTGAAATTTTGCACAGAGTCTTCTTTTTAGTGCACACTGCTAATATGTCGGAACCGACCGGATCGGATGACTATATCTTATAGCTGCCATAGGAACTATCGGTCGAAAAGTGGGTCTTTGTGAGAAAAACTTTTTTGTTTTTAGTGTTAACGTGTCCCACTTCAGCGATTATTAATATTATACGCTTTCACATAGATTTGGAAGTTTTGGTCAAAATCGGATGACTATATCTTATAGCTGCCAAAGGAACTATCGGTCGAAAAGTGGGTTTTATTTAGAAAAAATGTTTGTTCTAATGCTGGCGTTCTTTAACTAAGATGTAGTAAAACATTTGCAAGGGTATAAAAAACTTGGCCTTCTCGTTTTTTTTGATTAAAATAAGCCTTGTAGATTCTTGAAGGGTGTTCAATTTGTGACCATAATCTACATCAAAAAAATTTTTTATTTTTGCATTTAAGTATATTGAAATTAATCGAATCGCTAGAATATTTTCGCCATGCCACAGAACTTCGAGCGATTTCATTTTTTAAGCTTGTTCACGAACCCTTTCGAACTTGATTGCATAGGGTTGACACCTCACACCTCACAAATAAGAGTTATTATTTTTATGCGTTTTTCTTAATACTTTTAGTAAAGATATTCATATCAGTTTTTATTTAATCGAAACACACCAAATTTTCTTCAATTGAGTTCAATTTTGTTTATTTTAAACAAAAATAATTTAAATTTTCCGCCCGCCAAAATAAAAATGTAACCTTGCAACTCTAGCGGCTGTACGGTTACACGTGAACGGCAGAACAAAATGTAAACAAAAGAATCGCAGTGAATTACAATCAGCTCCTGAAAATACAATAAAAAAATTAAATAAACTTGGGCACGCCCATGCTAAAACATAGAATTTATGATATTGAATTAAAAGGGGTTTTTAAATTTAATTTAATTTCTTAATTTTAGTCTTTTTTTTCCATGGCTAAAACTAGTTTTTCTAAAATTAAGTTTGTTTTTTACGCTCTTCCAGCATCTCCACTGAGGTTTTTCGTATTTCGCACAGCTCGTCCCTTATTTCTTTTAGCACCAAGTTTTCATCCACGACCATAGAAGCCAGCCGGTTTTCACTCAGTGGTGCAATTTTGCTGCCTGTGACCTTTGCTTCCGGTTCCAATCTACGTCGCTTTGAAGCGGATTGTATGAGTTCTGGAATAACCGAGTTGAAATATTATTATGCATATCTAAATTAAACGAATCATTTAGTTAATTACCAACGTCAGCATTGTCTTCTTCAATGATGCTATTTTCTTTCTCATCATTGTCGTCATGATCTACACCAAATACTTTGGCACCGGGCACGCCATCCACTGCTTCAAACATATTTACCAGCAGGGCTATTTCTTCCTCTGTGGCAGTAAGAGGCACCTGCTTAAACGGTCCGCCTCCAGTGGCTTTGGTCTCCTTCCTGTTGCTAGTGATTTTTTTTCGGATGCACAGTTTCCAGTCTTTCCATACCTGTAGACCACATCATTAACCAAAAACCCGCGTTATGATAGTAGTAGTAGTAACTTACATTACGCCATTCCTCTGCCGATTTTACTGGAGGTCCATTGGCATTTAGCTGCTGCGCCAGTTTGGTCCAAGCTGAAGCCACAGCTACCCTGTCGCCCTTTGTGAAATTTCGGGCTATGTCCTTATGCTCCTTTATGAAAGCCAAGAAGATCTCGCTCTGGACATCTGTTCTATGCTTTCCCCTTAATTATGAATAAAAATGATAACCATATCGGAAATACAATAAAATTTACTTACATTTTGGCGGCTTATTTTATTTTATTTGTTGTCGTGTATTCGTCATTCAGTGAATGGCATTTTCTGGCGATGCCACTTTATTCAACTTAGATTGGCAGCAATCGATTTATAAATTGCACAATAAATAAGCAAAAGATCAACACAAAAATTATTACTCTTTAATCTAATTTTTTTATCTCTGTTTTAACACAAAAATTGCTAATTTACACACCTTAAAACAAAATTCGATTAATTTCGAAATTCAAATGTTAAAAGGTGGCACCACTGACAAACTAGCGATTTGGTGAGTGCCAGTGAATGACAAATTTAACTAGCGATTTAACTAGCGATTTTACTAGCGATTTAGTAAAATGTTTATTTAATAAACTTAACTTGTTAAATGTTTAATTTTTTTGATGTAGATTAATCACAAATTGAACACCCTTCAAGAACCAATAAGCCTTATTTTCATCAAAATGCATTTTAAGGGCTTATTTAAGCAAATCGCCGACTCATGAGTGCGCGATTTGCAAATCACTCGAAAAGAGGCTCTGTGGCAGGGCGAAATTGATTTCGAGCGAATTTAGAGCGAAAGCGATTTCTAAAACGGTGGCACCCCTCTAGGAGGCTGTTCTGTAAACGAGAATCTTTTCAGCGCCCTCTGGGAGTACAGTTTGCGAACCAGCAACGAACTATGGCGCCCTCTAGATACAAATGAAGGCAACTTTGGGGGCGCCAAGATTTAAATTAGTTCTTGGTGATAGTTCA
This sequence comes from Lordiphosa stackelbergi, assembly GCA_018904235.1. Taxonomy (NCBI): domain Eukaryota; kingdom Metazoa; phylum Arthropoda; class Insecta; order Diptera; family Drosophilidae; genus Lordiphosa; species Lordiphosa stackelbergi. The sequence goes on from JAEIFU010002823.1 coordinate 10,868, forward strand.
GCCAGGTGGCTGTTAAATTAAACAGAAATTGTATGAAGCCCAAATTTAAATTTGCAATCAGGGATTGGGTCAGGTTAGGATGCGATGGCTCTCCCACATAGGCCACATGGGTCCGTTGCGATGCCATAATTAGGTTTAAAACCGAAACGAATTTCGGACGAATATATTGCCCAAAAGCTTATTTTAGTAGTATCCGTTTCCCAAGCAATATCCTCTACCAAAATTAAGCTTTTGGCCGTGGTAGACATCGCAACTGATGCCTGAAATCGTTTCGGTCTTGATTCCTGTTAGCTATTCATGCTAAAAATTTAAAAATAAATAAGTGAAGTTTCGAGAATCGAGGTTTTTTCCGTCAAGGTTTTGGTTTTAACCTGGGTTGAACTCACGTTTTTAAGCAATTTAAATAGAATTTCTATTAATTTTTAATTAATTTTCTAAATACATAAAATTTTATTACGAGATTCTTAATGTTTGGGAAAAGCCTGTAGAACCTAGACTTGAGTCGATGATGATTTATAAAAATCAGAAGGAGATAACTTTCTAAATCTTCACCTTTAACCTTTGTTGCCCTTGTAGTTTTTGCATTTGTTGGGATAATTTTAACTCAATCTTAAAGCTTTCACTAAACTCTTTAAATGGGCTCAGTTTTTAGTTTCAAATTTGCGCGCCCAAAATCAGCTGCTCACTAAAGCATTTAAAAAGTATCTGCGCTGACTGCTGGCAACTCTACTAAACAGCTGACATAAGCGACGCAGCAGCGTCGCTCGACTCTCAGCTCGTGCAGTTTTTTATTGGAATTCATTCGGAGCGGTTGTGGAACGCATGAAATGTTCACAAGAAAATAAGTTAAACAATAAAATATTGTTTAAATACACGCGCGTACTTAGTCTAGCCACAACAACAAACACAAACAACTACGCTAGCGTATAAAAGAACCGTATACATTTTATTTTAACAACTGAACAAATAATTTGAAATAATTTGATGTGCTGTGGATGCTGTTTGGCCAAGGAGCAGGCTAAGGATGATTCAGTGTGAGTGAGTGTGTGTGTGTGTGTATTGGGAAGTACAAAAATTGGTCACAAAATTAGTGAAAAAAAGTGTAAGTGCAAAAAGGACTTGAGCATTAGTCATCGGCCCACGAGCATCCTGTCGGAGAGTGTGTGTGTGTGTGTGCAAGCGTGTCTATTTATAAAGTGCCGCCGGTTTTTGCACAACAACAACAACTTGTTTCAGGCACCCAATGCCTTTAACCCTTAAGGGGACATAAGGGTTAACTCAGAATGGAGCGTAAATTTACGCGTGGCTTGAATAAGCTGGGCTCGGCGGTACAAATGCGAGAGAATGTCTCTCAGCTGGTGCGTGAGAGTGCCGTTTTGGTAAGTTCTCTCTACTTTTTACTCTCTGTTTTGGTAGTTTTTCTTATGTGGGTGTAAAATTGTGTAGGATGCTAACTGTTGACGTTCTCTCACTCTCTGTTTTGTTTGGTTTTACCTTTGTTTGTATGTATGTGGGCAGAGTTGTGTCAGTGTTGATTTTATATTATTCTTAGAATTGTTCTTATACTTGAATTGAAAAAAAAATACTATTAAATGTGAAAATGTAACTAATTGTTATAAAAAGCTTCACTGTTTTTACCAGTTTGAAACAGTTTGGAACTAAAACGAAGTCTTAATACTACTAAAATAATCTTAAAACCCAATTAAATAGTTTAATTTTATTAATTTTGTTAAAATTAAAGGTTCAATAATAATTAAAAACTAATTTTATTATATTAATCAAGTATAAGAACTATATAAGACTTAATTTAAATACACGAGTTGGGTAATAAAGCTGTAATATTGGTCTTATAACGAATTTATTGTTACATTTATGTACCAAAAATTCGAGTATAACACCTGGTATATGAACAATATAACAGCTAAATGTCCCAACTGTAATATTAACATCAGAGTTCCCCAGCCATAGCCCCTGGGGGCACGATTTACACCGAATGCTTGCCGAAGTCATGCTTCACTGTGTGTTAGAGAGAGACAGAGTCACATTTTCGCTCTCTCTCTCTTGGGGAACCCTGATTTACATAGATTCAAACATTATCCAACTATCTTATGCAGTATTATAACTCTCTTTTCCTCTTGGTTTTGTTTGTTTTTGTATGCGTGGGTGCAGTTAGATAGAACGTTAACAGTTACCCACATTTCACTTTGCTCTCTCTCTCTTACTCTCTGCCTCTCTGTTTTGATTGTTGTTTTTGTTGTAATGTGGGCGTGTCTTTTGTTTGCCTGAATTGGAATTTCCATTGCAACACACGAAATTTCATTCATTTGGCTTTCATCCAAAATGTTCTTCATATTTTAACATTAAGAATATGCGTTCATCTCATACATTGCATAAGCAACAACAACATCAACAGCAACACCCTTGCATGGGTGGAGAAGAGAAATGAGTTCTCCCGTCTCGCTCTCTTAAAGCAATTTAATGATATATCATCACTGTAGTATAATAATACAACAATAAGTCCCAAGGCCGTGAGATTTGAAATACCACAGCTTCCACACTTTTTTGATTGTTGTTGCTGTTGCTGGTTTTGTTTATATTTATGTTAATGATAATGCGTTTTGGGCTGTACAAACATTCTACAGTTGAGCCCGGCTATAAGAGAAGGTTTAAAAAAAGAAGCAAGTTATAAGCATCAAAAGTTAAATTTGCATTCTAGTAAAAATTAAAAATTCTAACCATAGGCAAAAAATGAAAAGTACTTAAAAACAGGGCTGCAAACCGGTTCGGAGTCAGCTTTCCTTAAGCAGAAGGGGAGAAAATGTGTAAAGGCTTTGCAGAAGGGGTCCTCGGCCATACACTGCCGCGGTAGGGAATGTCTCGCAACGCTAACTGCAGCTGACTAACAGACATTCAGTGAGGAATGACTTCGGCCAACATTCGGCCACCAGCGGCTATGGCTGGTAAGCACTGCATTAGGTCCGTTTCCGACGCTTCCAAATAGTCCTTAAACTACTTAATAGTCAAGACGATCACGAAATGTTTATAAATTATAGCCAAGCCTTTAAGTATGCATACACTCAAAAAAAAACCCAGAACTTTGTATCCTTGAATCAAAAGTACCAATCCAGAATTTTATAAACACGGTTCCAGTAACTAATTATACCATTGAATTTCAAGATTATTTAATATTTTATAAAAACCATTGGAAGTCCTTAAAATTTGTCGTTCTAGAATTATTTTTACACTAGTTTACAGCATTTCCGATCCCGACCATTTGACAGTCATTTCATATGTAAAACCCTTTGCTGAGTCCAAAAATGCAGTCGAAATATTTTTTAGTGGGGCCGTTTTCGAGAAATCGCGGAAAAGCTAGATTTTGGATTCTGAAAAAAGTACCTTTAGAGAAATGTGTATATCTTCAGTATCGGTTCATTCATTATGAAATGGTAATGCTTTCTTGAAAGGTAATTGAATGCCCTATCATTCATTCATACACCACTTCTTAATCCGGGGCTTGACTTCGGCGGTATAAAGGCTTTTATCGGCAACTTTGCATTAAATGTATCATTTTTAAAAAAAAGCTTGATTTTAAGTGCGATTTTCACCACGAAAAAAATTGTGTAAAATTTATTTTATTGCTGGTCACCAAAGATTTAGCTATTTAAAATACAACGCCACATAGTTTATTAAAATCCGCTGAAGAATATAGAAGTTATTGGTATTTAAGTGAAAAATTGAAGGTTTCAAGTTCATGCAAATTGATTCAGTTTGATTGTTTTTTTGTTCGTCGTAGTAGGCATAGTTAACAATCAAACTATTCTATTTAATGGCTACTATGACCTGCCAAATTTATTTTGTACCAGGTTAAGAGTTTTTGTGATATTCTTCGGTTGAAAAATTAGTGCAAAAGTCAAAAATGAATCAAATTAAATGCAAAAACTATCCTAATAAATTGTGCTGCGCTTGCGGTCATTACATATTTTTCATAAGAAATATGTGAGTAAAAAATAGAGAAAAGGTATCTTCGGCCTGTGATAAAGCTCGTATAATTTATTTAAATGTTGTTGAAATTGTTAACGGAGTCAAAAATATGTAATGCTTGAGGGCGTTAGTCCATTTATTAGGATAATTTTCGCATTCAATTTGACGTCTTGCACTCATTTTCAACCTTATTCAATCACAAAAGAACTTAACTAGGTACAAAATAAATTTGGCAGGTCATAGTAGCCCTTAAACAGAATAGATTGAATGTTAACTATGCCTCCTGCGACGAACAAAAAAACAATCAAACTAAGTCAATTTGCATGAACTTGAAACCTTCAATTTTTTACTTTTATGCCAATAACTTCTATCTTCTTCAACGGATTTTAATGAATTATGTGGCGTTGTATTTTAAATAGCTAAATCTTTGGTGAACAGCAATAAAATAAATTTTACACAATTTTTTTCGTGGTGAAAATCGCACTCAAAATCTAGCTTTTTTTAAAAAAATGATAAATTTAATGCAAAGTTGCCGATAAAAACCTTTATACCGCCGAAGTCAAGTCCCGGATTAAGAAGTGGTGTATGAATGAATGATAGGGCATTCAATTACCTTTCAAGAAAGCATTACCATTTTATAATGAATGAACCGATACTGAAGATATACACATTTTTCTAAAGGTACTTTTTTCAGAATCCAAAATCTAGCTTTTCCGCGATTTCTCGAAAACGGCCCCACTAAAAAAATCGTGATATGGATTTTTGGACTCTGCGGGGGGACTTGCATAAGAAATTGCCACCAAACATTCGGGATCGCAAAATTTTTATTATTTTGTAAACTAGTGTTATTTTGTTAGACACCGCAATCGATATTTTGTACAAAATTTTGTTCAAAAAATATTATCTATACAGTCTGGTTTACGGAAACCGCTTGTGAAATGTGGATTTTAATAAAATTTCGAAATATTGCTCGTTTTTGGAGCCATAACACTCCTTTCTATGTTTTTTGTGTAGAATTAAGTTTTTGAAAGAAAATCGTGCTGGACTTTTGTTAATTCTTGTTGGTCCACCTTAGAAACACTGAAATAATCTAAAGATTCAACCTATTTATATCACTGAGTCCGCCCTGGGTTTTTTAAAATTTTTTTAGGTTAAAGGCATTTGCGCTCAACTTATGAACACAAATGAACACGCAGTTAGTTTATATATTTTGGAATTCATGTTGAACAAAAAATTGTTTGAAAATTATGCAGGAAATGAAGTGCAGTTGAATTCTATAGGTAACTCCAAATTATTATCAAAAAAAAAGTGAAAGTAGAGCCTTTGTTTTCCGCCTTTTGAAATGTACACCCAAAAAAAATTTCATAATTCAACTGGAATGTTGAAAAAAAGGGTTGTTCACAATTGAACAAGTTGGAAAATTTATCAACTCAATAATTCCGTAACTCCACGGGGGTCTTCAATACCTAATAATAAAAAACAAGAACAAAATGTTCTTGGTATAAGCCTAAAAAATTCTAAAGCTTCTCCAATTTGTTCTTGAAACTTGGTCGCTGTAAAATATCAAAGTTCAAAGGAAATGAATTAACCAAAGACCAAGATGTTTATATTGTAGGTCTGAAATCTAGCTTCACTGCATAACCAAAGTGATAGAGTCAGGAGGGAATTTCCAGAACAGATTCAACTTAAAATAATTCGCATTTTTCGTTGGAGCTTGCATTGTAAGTCTATTCTGCACTTAATTCAAGAAATTTTGTACTTGAATTAGATACAATCTTATCCTTAATTTTAGGCTGACTGTTCGTACGTTTGTTCTCATTCAAATAATTTTAACAGACTTTTTCTATTCTATAATGTATCGTACTTAATTTAAGTACATTCAAGAACAAAACATACTTGAAATTTCAAGTACAAAACGGTATAAATTCGGTATAAGGTCGTATAAGGAAGTATAGGTTAGCCGCTACCATTTAAATAGCATTTTACAAAAAGTAACCGTTGTGTTTTATTATTGTTTTTGGCCGCTCTTCACAAAATTAAATAAACTATGAACTATAAAAATGTTAACTTATTAATATATTTGTATTCACTTTAATAATGAAATGAATTTACTCATAGATCCTATTCGGCATACTGCCTACGAGATTTTTTTTTAATCACTTGGGACCGATCTTCACATGCCTTAATTACTGCCAATTTGATATCCTTAGTACTATTGTACTTAGTGTTTTGAGCATAAATCCTTGGACGGAGCATCGCCCACAGGTTTTCCACACAAAGCCTTCAACCAAGAACGTGTATCACGGCAGACGTGCATAGACGGGTTGTCCTGTTGGAAAATGAACTTTTCACACTTTCTACCTCAAAGAAAAGGCAATAAATTCATTTGTAAAATGTCCACGTACTCCCGGAGTTCTATGGAGCTTGGAAATGCCAGTTCCAAGCATCCAGACTCGCCGAACGCAGCCCAAATGATCAATGATCCTCCTTTCAAATTTCTCTTAGAAAAGTACAGGGTTCCTGCCTCTAATCGCTTCAACAGAACTTTTACTCATCGGAGAAAATGATCTAAAGAGATAAATTAATATTTGCTTTGCCTAAAAATTTTTACCTTTGTCCAATCAGTTGCCATGTTATCTCTGGCAAATTATATCCGAGCTTCTTTAAGGCGGTTCGGTAACCTTGGTGACCCCTTCCATTTTTGTCGCCCTATGTTTTCAGATATCTTTAAAGCCTGTATATAACGGTCCAGCTAGACACTTTAGGCCACATTTAGCCGCTAATTCATCAGCGGTCTTTAATAAATTACTTGCAGCACTCACTAATCGGCTCTGGTCACACTGACTTATCTTCGGCTTACCTCCTTCGGTTTTTTTTTCCAAAAACTTATGACAACTTTGTCGGAGCGACCAATTTTTCTGGCAATTTCACGAAATGAGCAATTCTCATTTTTGAGCGCCAAAATTTGCTCTTTCTATACATCTGACAGCACTGGCCCACTTGGCATATCTACAAATTTATTACAAATAGTCACTCAACCATCATTTTGCTCCAGAGTTAACTACTTGCATTGAATTGAATCTACCGCTTCTGCTAAATACCAAAAGTCCACTTGCAATTCTCAAGTTGGAACTCCGTGCATGATCAGTATAAATTGCAATTGAAATTTGTTTAAATATGTTTTTAGTCAAATTAAAGTGCATATAAATTAATATTAATACAAAAATGGTGTGTTAATATGATATGATTGCGATTTTTCCCTGAGTATATGTAGATTTTGCTACTCACAGCATCTATTTAAAGTAGAGTATGCCAACGCTGTCCATAAGTGTCAGAATTATCTTTTTGAATCCATTTGAATATATTTGAATGCCAGCGACCGCGAAACCTAAACATTTAGAGAACGTTGCATATATGGTGTAGGTCCCAAAACGAAATTTCTTAAGTCAATTTTATTAATACAAATTCACAAGCGATACAACGATAATTATCTTCAGATTGGAGCTTTACCTTATCAAACTCGTCGATAAATAAGCCGAAGAAACGAACCGTTTGCATATTCGGTTTTTGGTTCGGTTCAGCCACTTTTATAATTCGCTTGAAACCCGTGAGAAACAAGAAACAAATTGATAAATTTTCGTCATTCACGAGTTTGGTTTCAGTTTTGAACTTTATGCCAAAACTGTGATTCTTGGGTTTCCAAGCAAATATTTAATTCAAATATTCTTAAAGCATTTCTTTTACGATGCGAGATTTTCGAATAGATTTTCTTTTACACCTCTCGCCATCGAAAATACTGCGAAAGGTTGCACTTAATCTCTAAAACAAACTTATTGCCTCCAATTCTACTCAAGCCCACAAAATAAACTAAATTATCAGAACAATTCCTAAACTAATATACCCCAGAATTCAAACTCAAACACAGGGCACTAGCTTAAGGCAAACAAAATCATTTGAGCCGTGACGATTTGTGCCCACTTCCTCTGTGTCTCTGTCACGACCTGCCTTTCCGTACACTCAATCCGCCAAGCGGTGCTTTTTAAATACAATAAAATGTAAATAATTGAATGAAAGAAATGCTTGAGTAAACATTAAAACAATAAATAAAATATTAAATTAAAAAAACTATTCCATAGAGCGGGAATTCGGCATTTTATGTTTTCCACATAATTGTAAGATGAAGTCATGCCAAAAAGGTAACAAGCTGCTTTAAAAAACTTGTATTGATGACACCAACATCTGAAGACGCTACATAAATCATGTGAGGGTTTTGTTGAAACCTAAAAATAAACTTTGTTGTCGTTTGGAGAATGCATTTGTGTGTTAAAGGTTAAAAGGTTTTTAGCAAAACGTTTATTTGTATGCAAACTGATTAGTAAAAGGCCCTTGAAATTGATTAACTTATAGTAGTTAAAGCAAAAGTTAATGACTTTTTGAAAGTAGTTGTATTTTATCTAACAAAAATTGACTTTAGATCAGGCTACAAAATAGTTTTATATACACTTAACAAGACGCAATTCGTTGATGCTAAATATATCCAGACTTTACATACAAGTAGACCGCAAATTAGATATTAGATACCCCATAACAAAGCAAGTGCACACACTCACACACACCATTAAGAATTTTAATCAGCAACAGTCGGAAAATTTTAAGTAAATAAATAAAACACCATAAAACACTCTTTTTCTACACATGTTTTTAATAAATTTCTAAAATAAACAGTACCAAGAAGTTTGGTTTGCCTTAATAGACTGATAAAAAAAACTAATGGGATATCTGTTGATGTTTTGACAGTTGCTTAAGTGAAATTTACCAAACAAGGCAGCAATTGAACGCCAACTTTAGGTAACAATGTCAGCTTATTCTGCTACAAGTCAGAGCCAGATCGTGGCTTCTTTTCTAGTTTTTTTTTATTGACGGCTTGATTGCCCCTGTCAGTGGCTGTAAGTCATCAATTGTTTAACTTTGATGCCGACTCTCACTTTATCGTCGCAATTATTACGGACTAATTGAATTATGGTTCCAGCCAGAGGGAGCGCGTCCCCAAATGTAATTGACATTGGAACCGTGGCTAATGTTGCCCTAATATGATTTTCGGTTTTGGCTTTTGTGTAATGCAATTAGTGAAGAAAAATTTGGGGAGAAGAGGCCTAGGGCACATACTGTGAGTAGCCCAACAAGAAATTTTGTGACACAAGATAATTAAAGAAATTTGGTGAATCACTTTATTACATAGATTAAACATCTTCTGTATTGGAACAGTTCATGGAGTGTTGAAAGGCCTCACCCTCTTATGCCGCAAAAATATTAGGGTCTTTATCAATAATAATCGCTTTATCCAAATATTCAGTTTCCAAAGAAGGTAGCTTGCTTTTAATTTAAATTTGTTATAATTAAAATTCATAAAATTATTTAATAACAAAAAAATATTAACAGTTACATCACTTATTATGTTAATCCTTATTTAAGCACAGTTATAAATGAGGCTCACCCAAATTCTTAGATTCTAAAATAAAATTGCAGGGAACTTAACTATAAAACAGAGAAGCAAATTAGTTCTGAACCGAACTGAACCAAACCGTACTGAACCGCTTTATCGGGCCCGGAGAGCACGAGAGATAATTCATTTTATTTCATTAATTTGCTACGTTAATACTTTTGTGTAACTCTTGTGCACGCCGCGCTCAGGTTTCTCATTTCAACACGTGGCATGTAGCGTTTCTACACGCCGTGTTAAGAATGTACAAATGAAATGAGCAAACGTCGGCGTTTAGATTTTCAATTCTACACGTTGCGTGTAGTTTTTCTGCACGCCAAGTCAAAATACGTTTCGTTTAGGATTGACGTTTCTACACGCGCCGTACAGCAAATTTTCCTTTCTGTGTAGTCATTTGACGGTTATTGATGACAACCAATCGTGGATTGTGCTTCAATAAATATTGAATAAATATGGGCATTTCCATGATGTCGAACGGGACAATCGTACGCGTTTAAATTTTAAAAAAAGTCAAAGTAAAACGGTGTTTTATTTACACACTAGCCTTGGTTTATAGCTCTTCAATAGCCCTACAATTGGTGCAAAGATTGATTTTGGGCAAATTTTTTGTTTTTCAAGATCAGTGCAAAAAAAACGTGACACTCGCATGGGACAATAACAGAAGTGGGTTTCGCGGGCAATTGATGTATCTTAAAAATGGATTTTATTGTACCCAAAAATTATTTATAGGTAAGGTAAGGTAAAACTGGCTATACAGCTCCTCAACGGGGCCAAGCCAAGCTTCTCTCAATCTCTTGGCGTGTGTGTGCTTTAAATTTTTTCGCACAAGAGAAAGGGACCTACAGTTTAACGCCGGATCCGAACGGCAAAGTTTGAGAAATGGCTTTTTCATGGCTAGTTACTTCACAGCTGGCGCCACTAAGCTGGTGAAGGTGACCGTATGTGTAAAAGCTAGTTTCTAAAGAAAGAAAAAAACTTTTATTATTAGATGTTCAGAGGCGGGATCGAACCCACGACCTCCCGCCCAGCAGTTACCTAGAGGTAGTGTTTTCAAAATTTTAGCTTAAGAATTTTTGCACGGGACATGTAGAACGGAACCTTTTTTCCATCATTATATTAATGTGGTTTCTGCTGTAATGCGAAGCAAAAACTTACAGTTAAATGCACTCACATAGTTTCTTATGCATTCTTCAAAGGGGTATATTGTACCATCAGAAAGATTTTTGATAGCAAAAATAAACAAAATTAATGTCAAAATGGGAAAAATTGCGCTAGCCCGGCCGTGAAATCGAATATCTCACAATAGGGTTAATAATTGTTCAATTTAATTGTTTCCCTATAAAATTACGATGGCAGATTATGCTTTTAACCACGGTTAGATTTTTCCCCCTGATTGACCTGTTTGTGGAAATGCCCATTTATGTAAATTTTAGAATTTGTATTATCCATAAAACGAATTTATTCTTTTAGTCGCCTGTTTAAGAAAAGTGAGCTGTTTCAGTTAACATGTTGCAGTATATCTAGTTACGTCTATCTCCTGCAACTGATATACATTCCACTTGTCGCCATTGCTTCCTTGGTTTAAGATTGACTCTCCTGTATTGTGTTAAGTATTTTGTTTTGGATATTCTGCAGTTGGTCTATGTTTTTGAATCCTGATCTTTGGGGAATTTGAACGCGAGAACTTTGGTGTGTTTATGCAATTATTCTAAGATTTTGAAGTAAACTGCTAAACCGACTTAAAACTGCTCGATTAGCTCAAGAAACCATGTTTCGAATGAGTGTTTTAAGATTTGTGTAAACCAGCGGTGGGCACAACTATGCTTCGGTTGCTCTTATTGCTTTTAGAGTTAGAGGGTCGGTAACTGGCGCCTCTCAGTCGCACATGCAATTGATTTGCTTCGAAGTGAGTTAAAACAACAATTTCCATGCGTACTAGCGTCCGAGAGCACAAGCAGGCGGCGCAACAGGCGCAGATTCACTTGGCGCAGAACCAGACGTCTGCAAAAACAAAATATATGCAGCCTATAGGCTGATTGAAAAACATAGATCAGTGGTGCCCAAAATGCCAAAAGCCTATCCCATGGGATAGGAACTCATAATTCTGCGCAAGAAGAGAATACGTGTGTTCTATAAATAGTACGCTCGTCGGCTGGCTCACTCACGACGAGTGCTTTCGTAATTTTCTTCTCTCATGAGGCATTTGAACGTTTGCTTCTTGCTCATGTTTGACGTCATGACGATTGCTTCGTGTTTCGCAGCTACGCACACAAGCGCCTAGCTTGATAATGTGAGTTTGGACACCACTGATATAGTTACTTGGATTAAGCATCTACATACTTATTTCATTTCGTACATTTCGCACTCATTAATTTTTAAGTTTAAACATACTTAAATCAAGTTAAAAAAGTACTCGGGGTAAGAATGGAGTACTTACATCAAGTACGATTCGGACTCACTTTTTCAGTTTTTGAATACTCTGTGCAAGTTGTAATATTACTTAGATCAAATATGCACGCACTTATTTTAAGGACGCTTCGGACTCATTTTCTAAGTTTCAGACGTTTAAGGCTCAAGTTTAAATATACTTATTTTAAGTATGTTTCTTACACATTTTTTAAGTTCGAAAATACAATATTCAAGTATGCAGTTCTTGAAAAAACGTACTTGATATAGGTTTGACATACTTGGAGGCAGTAATTGCAGACTCAATTGACCATTAAGTTTGAAAATACTGAGTTCAAGTCTGAAATACTTGATTTTTTCTCCCTGTGTAGTTGATAAGGGTTGTTTTTTCTAATGTTGTTGTGGGTCTGCTTCTAAACTCAAGTTTCCTGCCCACCGATGCTGTAAACCATTGAGCCGAACCTAGTCCTTATTACCGAGCGGCTTGCATCCCTAGTAGTAACGCTGAAACATTAAAGTAACCTAGTCTATAGACTGAACACTTCCATATTTTAAATATCAAAGACAAGAGGAGGACTCAAAAAGGTACTATGCTTCTTCTTTATATGCCACTACCGTTTGACAGTCTCGGCCGCTGCTATTAGTGCCCTTCAGACGTTTGTGGTCCGTGCGAGCTGGCACCAGTTGTTCACACCAAACTTAGAAATGTCTTTCCGCACCTGTTCGTCCCATCTTAGCTTATGATTGGAACTTAAAGAGTTCTGACAATACACAAAATGAGGAAACTGCATTCTATTGTGATTCACAGATCAATTTGATCAATCTGCGGTTATTTACTTAAGATTATGTCAAAAATTAATGATTTGGAAAGTGTTTCATAAATTTTCTTAACAATTAAAGTAAATGTGGTCACTTACTTATTTAGCATACTTTAGTTGAGGGACTTTCTTTGACAAACAGAGCGTTCATCTATTAGTAGCTGACCAGTTGTCTCACAATTGAAAACGTTCACTCACATGGAACGAATCTGGCGACAATGCGATGACTTTTTGGAATAATAACAATAGGGTATAACCGAGTATATTTGTGGATTGGCCCACCAAATTGTAATTATTTCTTAAGATATCAGTAAGCAAATATATATTCTAAATACTCCCATCACCTTTTTATCTCATTAATTTTTAAGTCATTCCATTTAAAACATTTCCAGGTTATTACCTAGTCGAACCCTTCCCCAATAAATATTTTTGTGTATTTTATTGGCTTGTGGTTTTTGCGCATTTGTGTGCTTTATTGTTTATTTTTGGTATTCGTGTTATACTTATTATGTTTAGTATTTGCCGGTTCCCTCTTACATACCGGCGGAAATATCGTTTGTGTGTTTGACGTGTATGTTTGCGCTTTAACGAGCGCGCTACTTTTACTTAATTTGGATTCTGTTTATTTGTTGGACTCATTTACATACAGCTAAATGTACATATATATATTTATGATCTGATCATTTTGACGGTAACTAAAAAAAAAGTTTCAACTGATGCACAATTTTTTTGTAACTTTTCTCTTGAATCAATTGCAGATGCATTGCACTGGAAACTATCAGCGTAGTCTGTCCATGGCGGTAATGAAAATTGTGCAAATATTTTTAAAATACAATTTAAGGCATGAGATTTGTGTAATTCAACTTTTATCAATTTATTTAATTTTTATAGTGAAAATATATTAAATCGTTTATCGTAGCTGAATTGTTTTGGCCTTAATTTTGTCCCTGACTTCTATCGATTCCTTTTTGGCCCTGGAAACTTGCCTTAGGTCTTGCTGAGAATTTGTCGCATTATTTCTATGCTTTCGCTAGCACTTTCTATTTTCATAATTCATTTTTCTAAAAAAATTTCTTAACATGTCCATACACGGAAACCCCCCAACGGGCAGCGTGCAATTAAATGCAATGATAATGTTAATTTTTCTACACAGATTCATCTTGCCTTATCGAGACTGCATCTGCTTCGCAGTCTCCTCCCCCTGCCAGACGACAGGCGTATAAATATTGACATTGAAAACCTGAACACAACGACGAGCCTCTACATAAAACTTACATGTGAAAACTGGTCTGCAAAAAAAAAAAAAAAAAAAAAACAAAATATGAAAATAATAATAAAGCGAAAAACTGCTGACAGAAGTGAGAATGATTCAAGTTGACTAGATTTCTAGCAGGTGCAATCAGTTTTACAGTTTTTACACAATTTAATGGAACGATTTTTGGACTTGTCATGGTCGTTGTTCAGCTCTGTCCGCTCCATTTCAAATGCAAATTGTCGAGACCTTCAATTTTTACCTAAACAATTGAGGCAATAAAATTAAATTGTTAATTTGACCCACAATTCGGGCACCGCCCGCACTAAACAAACATCAAGAAAATTGTATAAATATTATGTTGAGAGAATTTCTTAAAACAAACAACACAAATTAATTACATTTTAACTGGCCATTGATTTGCTTTTGTGGTAGATTTTTTCTGCACTGATAAATTATGACTGGCAAGAAACAGAATCAAAGTGCTTTTTTGTGCTGTTGTAAACAAATTCACAGTAGAAAGCCGAAAGAATTGCGAAAGGTGTAAATTCATGGTTGTAAAGTTTGTTCAGAGAAATTCAGTGAAAGGTGTAAAATATGGAGAGGGCTCTTTGTTTATTTAAAGGGCTGATTTGGCTTTCTCGTGCAGAGGTTCAGACTGAACAGAGAGACCGGCAGCAATCTGTATTGTTATCATGTATAATGTCATGGTCATTACAGTGCTTAACAAAAATCGAACGAAAAGTCGCTTTAACAATAATCAGTTTTATGCCTGGAACATGACGGCGTTTGCGTCGCAGAGTCGCGGTGCTATTTCTTTGTGTTTATTTGCAATCTCTGATTCTATGAAGATTGTCGGTTAAGACCAATTTTCATTGTTTTTTCCCCTTTGTATATATATGAAACTGAAAACGTTTGTGTGGCGCCATACCTATTAACTATTATGTTGTACCTCGAGATGGACATGCGAATATTGCTTTATCGCCAACAAAGAAAAAATCGAGGATATTTTTTTTTTTAAATCTTGGAGTAAGCCCGGCATGAGCTTGAAAATTCAATCTCGACTTCCAGGATATTCTACACAATTCAATCCTATAAGGATTGACCCATGCCTTTCGAACTTGAATCATTCCAAATGTGCTTACTTCAATCCCTTTCGAGATCACATGTCCATAAATTGGAGAGCGAGAGCGAAGAAATATAAGTAGCCTTTTAGACATGCAGCAACAACCGATGGGGTTGGTGGTGTGCGATGAAATGCCATTCCATTCATGTTCAGTGCGCGCATGGTCGTGGGTTCGAATCCCAGTTGAGCATAACAATTTTTATACTTGTTTGTTTTTTTCAGAAGTCTTAAATAAACCAAGTTTGAAGTTGATAAGGATGTCCTATGGCATGTGGCCTAGCGGAGGAAAGGAAGAAGAGTTGTCTTTCCTCAAATTAAAAAGACAAACATGCCAAAAATTATACAGCTTTGGAATAAAATAATTTTTTTTCTAAAATTTTTTGCTAATTCAATCTCTTCAAGGATTTCCCCGGTATAATGGTTATCTTTTTTGGGATCAAAAAAGGCGGATCAACTCAATCCTTTTTTTCTGATCAGCTCAAGCATATCCGGGATTACGTTTTTTTCATTACCGCTTGGGATTGATTTGATCCCGTATGGATTGATTTTTTTGGGTTTTTGGATATAAAGAAAATCGGGGGGGGTTTCCTCCTCTACCAATAATTATTTTTTTTTTTTACTACCAATAGTTTTGTTTTAAAAAAAAAAATTACAAAAAATATTTTTATTTTTTCTTTTTTTTTTCACATCTCCACCCCATTTCAATTGTTTTTCTTTTTTTAAAATTAACTTTTTTGTTTTTTTTTTTTTTTTTCTTCAACCTAAAACTCATTTTTTTATTTAATTTATTAAATAAAAAATTTTGAAATAAATAGTTAATTTTTTTTTTTTTTTTTTTTTTTTTTTTTTTTTTTTTTTTTTATATCCTAACATGGCTTTGGGCATTTCTGGAGCACTAAGCTTAATTTGATTTCCCATTCTACAAATCTGCCCACAGCCTAGCCCAGCCTGAACTAGTGAACTTGAACAGAGGTGCCCAATACAAATGGAAAAAATATTTGTGAATTTACAAAAACTAGAGGAAAAAGATGCAGAATCCCTTTTTCGTTAGTGTGTGTGTGTGCTCGTGGCTGTCTGATACACCAAAATCATTTGCCGCCAACAACAAAACTACGCATACACATATTTGTACTTGAAATTGCAAGAGAGAAAGGAGAAAAAGAAGGAGGAGCACATATGAAGTTGTTGTTGCACTACGCTTAGCCATAAGCTATTAGTGAGGATTATCAATATGCGGAAAACAACAACGAATTCGCGTTGTACGCATAGTTCCTGGGAACCCCTGCTCTAAAACAGCGTTTGTCAAGAAGAGCGAGTCCAACAAGTTAGAGTGTATTGGTGTGCGAAAATAAAGCGACCCAAAACAGAGCTAACTTATTTCATCGACCTCGGGCCAGCGACTGAATAGCAGTTTGCTCTGTTGGCACAAGCCTCGGCATGAGTTCGGCTCTTGTCGGTGTGAATAGCAAAATGTATTCCAACCCTGCAGGGCCAAGCGTGACAATCGCTGCTCTAGATCAGCAGTGGCGACACTCAGTCGCACAAGCAATTGCTTCGAAGTGAGTTCAAACAACAAAAACCATGCGCACCATTAGACGGCATAGAAACTCACCATCTTTTTGTCGATTATTAAGCCGCCTTCGTCACACCGATAAGGTCAAGGTTATTTGAAGCTCTGTCTATCTTTGGTATTCCAGCAAAGTACGTTTGACTTTGCATGTTGACGTTGAGAAGCACTCATAGCTCCGTCGAAATAGGAACGAACCACTCCTAACCTCTTTGATAAAGTACGGAGTTGTACCACTCCGGAGTCGGAGCCTCCGTCATTTTTGGAAGCCCGAACCAAACCTAAACCGGAGCAGAACAAATTTTCTGTCCAAACCTGAACCCGAACCGGAGTAAAAAAAATAAAAAAATGGTTCGATTCAAAAATGTGTCAAATACACGTTAATGCAATCATACAGGTTAAGTTAAAATATTCTAACATATTTAGAAAGTGCTTCGAAAACCATTCTCACATTTTAAATTCAAGCCCGATAACTACAACTGAATTTTGGAATCCAAAAAAAAATAATCGTATAAATAAAAACATCAATGTTTCTGCACCATGTTCATCTTCCGATGAAACTGAATCTTTGTAGCAAGAAAATAAGATGATGTAAAAAAACGGTGAATGACTTCATTGATTTTGTTCTCGGAATTTAGAGATTGTTTCAAATTTCTTATGTATTACCTCTTCCTAGGCACAAGTTTCCAGCCAAAGAGCCAGTATTAATAAAAGTTTACTGAAATACTCTTATATTATATAGAAGACCTTAACTTCCATTTGGGCGCGCACACTTGCAACTGAGAGATAAACTGATAACTGAACATGATATTTAAGTAGGGCAGCACGCCGAAATTCCGCAATGCTGAGCTTACAACTGAATTTTAAAGATCAAACCACTGCGTGAATTTGTCAAGGTCAGCCTTAATTTCTGCCGTCAGTTCATCATTCAGCCACATGTGTGGGGCGCGCGCCTTAATGATTAAAATTTTGAAGAAATTTTCAATTTAATGTTGTCCGAATTAGTGATAAAACAAAATTATTCCTGAAACCCGGTTCGAACCTGAACCTTGGTTCAGCGAGCTTCTGAATCCGCTCCGTGAACCCGAACCCAAACATTTTAGGGGGTTCGAACCCCGGCGTGAACCACTTCCGATTTTTAGGAGGTTTGCAGCCCTGCTTTTGATATCAAATGAGGTTTTAGGCAGGATGATACCCTATCGTGGACCTTTTACTGCGCCAGTGTCCAAATGCCAACAGATCGGGCTACTCGCATATGCCGATGATATTGACATTAGCATGTCGTTTTCAGAGATTAAGGCGCAGTCTGGACTAATGGGCTTAGCGGAAAACGAAAACAAGACGAAGTACCTAGTACCTGCGAAACAGAACAGTCTAAGCGTCTTGGACAATTTGTTACAATGGGACAGTACATCTTCATAGTTGTAGAGGGTTTTGTCTACCTCTGAACGATGATAACCAGTGACAACAAAATCAGCCTGGAAATCCGAAGAAGAATCACTCTTGCAAACCGATGCTCCTACGGGCTCAGTAGGGAGTTCAACAGCAGAGCCCTCTCTCGAAGAACGAAAATAGCGCTATAAAAGTCGCTTATCATCCCAGTTCTGCAATACGACGCAAAAGCATGGTGAATATAATCAGCGGATGAGGTGGCGATTGGCGTTTACGAGCGAAAGATTCTTTGGAGGATTTATGGATCTTTGAAAGTTGGCGAGAATTTCGAATGCGAAAGAATGATGAACTGTATGAGCTCTATGAAGACACTAGACTAGTCAAGCGCGTAAAACAACAGCGGCTGCGCTGGCTAGGACATGTTACCCGTATGGATGCTTCAGGTAGACAAAAGACCACCACTAAGATGGGACGACCAGGTACGGAAAGACAAGTGCCAGCTCGCACGGAGCAGAAACGACTGGCGGGCATAAGTAGCAGCGGCCTCAACCGTCAAACGGTTGTGATGGCCAATAAAGAAGAAAGAAGAAGACGAGCAGACGGCGCAACAAGTGCAGTGTGTGCGACCTAGGCTCGCTTTGAACACAAGCAGACGGCTGCAAAAACTAAGCTATGCAACTATGCAGTGTTGCCACGCTGTTATTGTTGTTGGAATGTTCCCTAGCTCAAAATTCAAGACCATAAGGTTGATTTTGTCATTTCGGGAGCACTAACCTATTATTCCTAGAAGCTCATTATTTTGCTGTAAAGCACGCAGGCATAGGCACACATTCAAACACATACAGCTTGCGGCAGTAAGCGGTGTTTGTTGTTATTTGACAAATGACTTTCTTTATAGTTTTCTTTTTAGAATATGGCCCTTTAGATTAAGGGCCGATTTCTGTTCTCCCAGATAGCTGCTATGTGTCAGATAGTCATAGGTTTTTTGTCTGTTATTTGTTAGTTTATGTGACAGATAGCTCTATGTAGAAGATGTGAAATCGGCCCTAACTTGAAGACCAGGTTTAGTAGCTTATTTTCTCAATTCTTAGCTTTAAAGTTCCTCGTTCAATAAATTTTAAATGAAAAGGCGTTACAAAAATAGACTTCAGTATTATATGTATAAACTAAAGTGCTAAGTGAACGTCTATGAACTATTGAAAGAAGAACATAGCGCTATTGAACAAAACACGTCACATAAAAAACACTATTGCCGACTGAACAAGATAAACAGTATGAACTAAGACTTGACATAGTTCAATTCCAAAAGCACCTTCTCTGTTAAAAATCTTCCTCTAAGGCTCAGCCAATTTTTCAACGATATCTCAAATAGAAACTTAGTAAGATTTTCTCAATTTAGTTGGATTAAACTTGGCGAACTCATCAAAGAATTTCTTGAACGAAGCCGAATAAATGTTTTTGGATTGTCTCAAGCTGCCTCAATGTTGAGTATTGCAAAGTTTGTGAATGGAAAGCCAGATGTCGTATCTAAGATCCGTAATTGATTCAGTATGCCTGAAGAAAAATGCAAACATTCATTTTGATGGCTCAAACAAATGATCAAAAAATTTCTATAAATATTTGTCCACGCTTAGATTTCACCCAGCCCCACGCCCAACTACTTCAATTTAAAACTCCATCTTCAACTTGTTGTGTGTGTTTTGTAGCTTTTGCAACTTCTGCATGGTTGACAAATGTTGTTGACAACTGAATTTAGCTGTTGCTGCTGCACTTTGTGCTGTTGCGTCACAAACAAACTCCTCCACCTCTCACTCCAGTCTATGACAATACAACTTTGTTTATCATCCCGTCATAAAATCATCATTCGCCGTACATTCATGTCATGCCATTGGGTAGATGGTACCCAATTGGGAATATTTGTGCAAAATGTCATTCACTTATGTGTGGAGTGGGCAGTTAGCACTTTCCTAGACATCGTTGACACACTTACTAAAACTCGCTTCCGTTTAGAACTCAACTGACAATACTCCCGCTTTGTGTCAGAGTTGGAGTTTAAAATTGTTTTGTCCATTGTCTGGAGTGGTGTGTGTGTGTGTGTGAATTTCATCATTTGCATTCTCATTTTGCAAATGGGTAAAAAGGGTAAAGGCATAACAAGTCAGCGACCTTTTTTTATGCATATGTGTGATTTATCACTAAATCTGTGTTGACTGGCTTTGTTTTTGGTCTTTAGAAAGTTTTGTCTACTGTTCTCAAATTAAAAGAGACACTTCTATTGTGGAGACTATTGAAATGTAGTAAACATATTCAAGGATTTTTTAATTACTTTACAGCTGCTCAAGATGACCGGTTGTTTACAACTTTTTGGCTTAAAATTCATTAGTAAATTCGAAATAAAAAACTAAATTTGTTTTTCCAGCCCCAAGGCTTGAAAGATTTAAGAGGCTGTACCTCATTGACCCACATTTTAATCAATAAACGTGCCTTCATTGCATCATTAAATTTTCCTCAGCCTTGGGCAGATAAGTAACATTTTAAATTGCACATTTTTGCTGACTAAACAAATATATAATAAAAATAAAAATTGCACAAACTTGTAGCTTTTGTTTATTTGTCATAAATCAGAGAGGAAGCCGCTGGTGGCATCCGTTGGAATGTTCCTCCACATAGAAATACCATAAAATTATGCACTGGCATGAGTTTCCTTCCCGGCTTGGCAAACTTGAGACCTTGCATTGATAAAATGCCTTCTGGCCCAGCAATGTCATCACATATTTGTTCGCTTATTATTTATATAGTTTTTTATCAGTCGCTGAACTTGGGCCGGTTTCTCACCCAACTCAACCGAATGACACTACAACTCGAGCCCGGAGTTTTGTTTTGGTCATCATCAGCGGGTTTTTTTTCCACCGAGTCAATGAACTGGCAATAAGTGTAACTGAAAACGCTTCAAGTCTGCAAATAGCAGGTAGTTCCTCAAGTGCGTACCATAAATGTGATGAAATGCCAAACAAAAAATAAAACTAAACATTTTTGCGCAAAAAATAATTTCTCACATTTTGTTATACAACTTTATAAAGCCGCTTTCTAAGCTGCCAAACTATTCTATTGAAACCATAAACCAACTTAAAAATTTCTTTATTTATATTATTTAAAGAAAAGCAACAAATTTCACCCAGTTCCAAGTCTTTCGACGATTTGTAAACAAATTTAAATGCTCGCCGCCAGACAAATGAGGAAACTTATCATTAGGTGTTCAATTCACAGAGTTGAGGGCAAACAACAATGAGGATGAATAAATGTCGGACAACTGCATTTAAATCATGTTACTATAACTATGGCATTTATACAGATTATTATAATGCACGAAGACTAATCGCTGACTATTGCATAAGAGACAGCAACTAAGTTCAAAGCAAAGTGTAGAGTAAAAGTGCCGCAAGACTTTCATTTGTTGCATCATAATTTGTGTGAAGCAAATTATTAGAAATTTTAGAAGCATTTCAAAAGAATTTTAGAATTTTGAGAATAAAAAGAGTCACCACAAAGATATAGCTCGACAATATTTCAGTAGTAGTTCGATACCAACTTAACCCTAGTTCGCTTACTATTTGAATTTCGCAAATATATTTATAGTTTCTGGAAATCTCTAGAGATTTTCGTATAAACGTTTGCTCTTCGAACTAAACTTGGACTATTTTATATGCGAAGTGACTAGAATAAGACCGGCTACTAGATTTATGTAAAAAAAATTGTACGCAGGCGTTTTCATCATCGAATCCAATATTTGTGCCCCCTTAAACATATACGGGGGTGTCACAGAAATCTCTAGAGATTTTGACCTCGGTTGGTTTGCAAATCGCTTGAAAAATCCGTCGGTGTCCCAGAACTTCAAGAGATTTTAAATCTACTTAGAACAGAAACTGTTCCAATTAAAGTTCCATCGCTACAAACAGGGCTGCATCTCTCGCAAAAAAATTTCCCTAATTTTAGTTATGGGTTATTTTGATGTTCAACTGAAATTTTTTGATTGTGATAAATGTTTTATGATGCATTTTTAAATTATAGTTCAAATTTAATTCATATTCTTCCTAAATAAAATTAACGAGAGGTTGCCCAAAAGTAATTGCGGATTTTTCATATAGTCGGCGTTTATAATTTTTTTAACTGCTTGTGACTCTGTAATTGCATTCTTTCTTTTGTCAGTTATTAGCTGTCACTATTAGCTTGCTTTAGAAAAAAAGTGCGCGTAATTTTGTTTACATTTGTTTGATTGGCGCCCTTTTTAATATGGAGTCCACAAAAGAGCATTTTCGTCATATTTTACTTTATTATTTCCGTAAAGGAAAAAGCGCAGAGAGAGTTGCTAAAAAGTTACGTGATGTGTATGGTGATAAAGCCTTAAAAGAAAGACAGTGTCAAAATTGGTTTCGCAAATTCCGTTCTGGAGATTTTTCACTTAAAGATGAGCCACGTTCAGGTCGGCCAAATGAAGTTGATGATGACCAAATCAAAGCATTAATCGAATTGGATCGTCATGTAACTGAGCGTGAGATAGGAGAGAAGTTAAATATACCAAAATCAACCGTTCATTATCACATACAAAGTCTTGGACTGGTGAAAAAGCTTGATATTTGGGTACCACATGAATTGAAAGAAATTCATTTACCAAACCGAATCAACGTTTGTGATATGCATCTTAAACGCAATGAATTCGATCCATTTTAAAGCGAATCATAACTGGAGATGAAAAATGGATTGTTTACAATAACGTTAATCGAAAACGATCATGGTCCAAGCATGGTGAACCAGCTCAAACCACTTCAAAGGCTGATATCCACCAAAAGAAGGTTATGCTGTCTGTTTGGTGGGATTGGAAGGGTGTGGTATATTTTGAGCTGCTTCCAAGGAACCAAACGATTAATTCGGATGTTTACTGTCAACAACTGGACAAATTGAATGCAGCCATCAACGAGAAACGGCCAGAATTGATCAATCGTAAAGGTGTCATTTTCCATCATGACAACGCCAGACCCACACATCTTTGATGACCCGGCAAAAACTGGGACAGCTTGGCTGGGAAGTTTTGATGCATCCACCATATAGCCCTGACCTTGCACCATCAGACTACCATTTATTTCGATCTTTGCAGAACTCCTTAAATGGTAAAACTTTCGGCAATGATGAGGCTATAAAATCGCACTTGGTTCAGTTTTTTGCAGATAAAGGCCAGAAGTTCTATGAGCGTGGAATACAAAATTTGCCGGGAAGATGGCAAAAGGTTATCGAACAAAATGGAAATTATATATTTGATTAAAGTTCATTCTAAGTTTGATTAAAAATGCATTTACTTTCTTTTGAAAAATCCGCAATTACTTTTTGGGGCAACCCAATGTCCGTCCGTCTGTCCGTCTGTTTCTATGCTATCTCCTCCGTCAGTTTTAAAGCTATCGTAACCAAACTTTGCACGAAGTCATTTGGTACAAATACGCTGCACATTTGTCGAAACCGGCCGGATCGGATGACTATAGCACATAGCTGCCATAGGAACGATCGGTTGAAAAAGTAGTTTTAGTGAGAAAAACTTTTTTGTTTTCAATGCTATCGCTACCAACCCTCGTATTTATAATTTTTTTATGCTTTCACATAATTTCAGCAAGTTGTATGCAAATCGGCCAACTATACAGTATAGCTGCATGCAAAAAGATAGATCTGAACAAAAAGTTTTAGTAAGAAAAACTTTTTTGTTTTCAAAGCTATCGCTCCCAAACTCGTTACTGATCAATATGATATGCTAACACATAATTCTGTTAAGTCTGATCCAAATCGGATGACTATAGCATACAGCTGCCATAGGAATGATCGGTCGAAAAAATAGTTTTAGGGAGAAAAACTTTTTTGTTTTCAATGGTAGGGTCTTTGTACGTTCCAGTTATAAATATTATCTGTCTCATCACAATTTTAGAGAGTTTGATCAAAATGGGATGAATATATCGTATAGCTGCCATAAAAAAACTGGCAGGAATATATCATGCTCCAAGGGTATATAAACTTCGGTCGAGCCGAAGTTAGCTTTCCTCTATTTTTCTCACTAAAACACATTTTCCGAACGAACATTTGTATGGCAGCTACAAGAAGTAGTCATCCGATCCGGTCGGTTCCGACATATTAGCAGCGTGCAGTAAGAATAACCCACGTGCAAAGTTTCAGCTCGATAGCTCCAAAACTGAGGGACTAGTTCGCGGAAACAGACAGACGGACGGACAAAGCGTAATCGACTTAGCTCGTCATGTGATCAATACCTCAGGTATGTCTCGTAGCTTATGAGTAGTCTTTTTTTGCTTTTGCTAATAAAAATTTTTAAAATTTTTTAAGATGATCATCTCCAATTGCTTTTTTTCGGTAAAAAGCATATGCAATTGGTCTAATGGTCAAAACATGTTAAAAATATGTTAAAATAGGTTAAAATATGTCAAAATATGCTCTTCTTGGGTCGATGTGTGACCGCAAAATACAGCCCCTTCTTGTGGTGTTCAGTTCATATTCGCAAAAGTTTCGCTGGGAACCTTATATAAAAATATTATGAATTTCGGTTTTTGCTTAGCTCTGGCGCTCCTGCGCTTGTTGCAAGCGAAATATGGGCTGTGACGTTTCGGATTTTTTCTTCTCCACCTTTTTTCTCTTCACCGTTGGTCATCCTGGTTCGCGGTCGGTGTCACAATCATAGCTTGAGCTGCTTGTGCATTTAAAAGCAATTTTTTAATTAATTATTGATTAAACTACCACGTGGGGCCTAGCTAAAAGTGTGCTTTGCAATGTTCGGGTGTAACATACCTTACCCAGCGTCCAAACCAAATTCCTTGCACCGGGCGTTCCTTCCGACGGTTTTTCTCGTAGGGATCTTCTTTTTTATTTTTTTTTTTTTTTTTTTTTTTTTTTTTTTTTTTTTTTTTTTTTTTTTTTTTTTTTTTTTTTTTTTTTTTTTGATCAAGAATATATATACTTTATGTGGTCGGAGATGATTCCTTCTATGCGTTACAAACTTCTGGGCAAAATTATAATACACTTTTCAAGTGAATAAAAATTTAAATATTTGCTGGCGCCAAACATGAGGTATAACATGGCAGCCGTTAATGCGCTGGCTGCCAACCAGATGGCGTCACTGATGTGGTTGGTTTAGATAAAATGAAAGACTTTGGTTGTTTTTCCTAATAATTATTGAAACGCAAATTTTAATGTTTAAACTAATTAAATAATTTATTCATTTATTGCAACCTATCCAGAAAAATAATTTTGTTCACAGTTCAAATTTTTTTTTATTTTTTTTTTTTTATCTCTTAACAAAACCCCACAATATTTAATAGTTCTAAAAGTAGAATTGTGAACGTGCAGCTATAAAGTATGCTCTGGTGCAGTGCTCTAAGACGCCAATCCATTCGTGTTCGTTTTCTAGAAAAGGCTCACAGTCAGGCATGTTCTCAATTCCACTTCCACGGCTACTTTTCGAAAGTAGAATTGGATCATGCTCTTGCAACACCAAAACATAAAAGTTCTTAAATTTAAAAAGTATTGCTTGATGGTCGGTGGAATTTTCCCCAATTCTGTGATCCATTTAGGAAGTGTTAGTGAAATTTGATTTGCATTTAAGTCTATCATTTGTTTAATGTGTCCAGAATTTGCCATTGCCCATCCAAACCGTGAAGTGAAAACTAAAAGTCAGCCTCGCTTATCTTCAACTGTTCCGTTTTCGATCGTTTCGCTCTGTTATGTATCTGGTGCAAATCTCGTTTGGACCAGTGGTTTGCGAAAAGCAAAAAGAGAGCCATTTCATTCGGAACTGAGAACATAAGAACGAAACCGAAGCGTTCGATTTTCGATTTCTTTGATTTTTTTCAAGTATGACGCTTTATTGTGAAAATTTCCCATTTTCTTGGGTATCGATACCATCTCGAAAAAAAACGATGCGTCAATAATTTTGGAGTTCTTCAAAATAGCGAAATTGCTCATCCTCTAGGGTATTCGTCACCGACGAAAACAAATAGTTGTCGGAAGGAGGAATGTCTGGGCTATACGGCGGGTGGGGTAAGACTTGTCATTTCAGCGTTTCAAGGTGTGTTTTGACCGACTGAGCAACATGTGGCCATTGCTTTAACGCTCAGCTCAAACGCATAAATTTAGTTCTGTAGAGTTGCCCTGTGATGGATTTTCCCGGTTGTAGCAGCTCATAGCACAGCACGCCCATTAACCTTGCCAACGTAAATATTCGGCTTTTGCATCGAATTATGCGCTTGGAGCATGTTCCCCGTAAGCTATTGGAATCATTCGATGGTCTTCAGCTGCATTTTTCTACAAATCCAATGAGCATAGCTTGAGAAATATTTGTAAAAAAA
>JAEIFU010002824.1:0-37294 GCA_018904235.1 Lordiphosa stackelbergi
CGTATTGCTCACCGAAATTAATTGAAACACAAAATGGAAGCTTTAAGCAAAACATTCAGTTCAGGACGTACTCGGTCTCGGTACCGGAACCGAAATTCGTTTAGGGATTATGCCCGCTTTAAAACGAAAATATTTGTGTTCAATTACTATCGGTAAGGATAAGGTCCAAAGTTCGAGCATTGTGCAAACACAGTAAGACTGGAACTGTAAATGTTGCGTTAAACCATTTTGGTCTTCCCACATAAGCCCATACATATTTGCTCTTAAAAAATTTGCATAAATATTTCCCTTCTGCAAATATTTTGCGTTAGTGTTTACACTGTTTAGGCAAATTTGATTATTCTAATTCAGATCTTTGCCCAAATCTGGTAAATTTATATATGTACATAGTAGGCTGATTTGTTTGATCAAAACCACAAAAAACATAGGTATGGATATCCAAAAAATAATATTATTGTAAATATAATGATTTTATGCTGCGGAGCTGCATATTTATAGACATTCAAGGAGCCCAAGAAAGGAGGGGAGAGAAGAATCAAGCTCGACGATGTGTGTTAGGCCATGGCTTCCCACCGCGAAAGCGAAGTTCGCTGCGCAAAGTTCATCAATGAGATGCCAATGGAGGCACTTCAAAATAAAAGTAGGAGCCTTTGAGCAGTTGGTAAAATATAGCAATCATTCTATTATATCTTACAATTTAACCAAAGCATTTTTCAGTTGGGTATTTGTTCAGGTCTAACAAGTCCCTAATAATTCAGCAATCTCGGTGACATGACGAAGCTTTAAATGAAATATGGCAAAGAGAACTTAATAAGAAATTCTCAATACAACATATTTGTATGTTGAGGCTGGGACATTGTATCTGATGGACGAGTTTTCCCTCAAATTTCTTTCTTCTTTGGGAATCTTTGTATGGGAACCTGGTCTCAATATGTGATGGTGGTCCATTGTTATTAGCCTCAGACTTCTTGAACCATTTGACCAAAAAAATTCGTCTTAAGTCGAAAGAAATTTAATATCGACTTCAGAACTCGACAAGTTATGGAAAACACCAAAGTATTTTAGCACGTTTTTAGATAACAGCAACTCAAATGTTGATGTAGTAAGAAATCTTTCACTAAGGATGCTATTTTTTTGTTTCGATGACAACAACACAACAATATGACACAATATACAAAGTTGTAGTTTCGCTGACATGTCTGAACTGATATTAGCTGTTGGACTAAGGCAACTAGAAATAAATAATTTTTTATTTTGTATTTTTAATGGTATGTCGTTTATTTTTATTTTATTTGCACAAAAATATTTTCCCGGTTGCTAGAATTTTCAATTAGTTAAGCTAAGGTCCCACAGGCAAATAATTTTTTTGCCCAAATTTTCATAAAAAATTTCTCGTAACCAACCATGATTACAGATTTTAATATAAACTATGCTTCGCCGCCAAAGCAATTTGTTCAAAATAACCGAAAAAATGTTTCCTAAATTGGCCTATTTAGTCAATTTTCATCAAAAATTTGGGCAAATTATTTGCCTGTGGGACCTTAACACAGCATGTTTCAAAGTTTGCGCGCTAACTATTTGATGTTCCCATAAAACCAAACAATTGCCAAACATTTTGTCTTGCCTGAAGTGTTGCCTATGGGAACTACATTAAGCTAAGGTCTGAGCAAATAATTTGCCCAAATTTTGAGGAAAATTGACTAAATAGGTAATTTAGGATACTTTTCGGCTATTTTTGATCAGTGCTTATGGTTGTGGAACCATGGTTAGTTTTAAGTTGTTGCAAATCTGTAATGTGGCTATTTAGAGGAAATTTTTATGAAAATTTGGGCAAATTATTGCCTGTGGGACCATAGCCAAACTCTGTTGCCTGATCCTGATTACTCAGCTGAGTTAGAGTATCAGCCGTGGGAAGCAGACTTCTCAGGCTTCAACTAGGCGATCAGGTGAAACCCAGAACCGAGTAACTGGCGCTTGCCATTCTGCTGAGCTGACATGCCTTGTCCAAATTATGAATTTATAGGGTGCAGTGTGCTAGCGATTGCTGCACTTTCTGGCTTTTTGGTCTCAGTTGAAATGTGTCAAATCAACATTGAAATTTTTTGCGCAATCTATACTAGTTGCATAGCATCGACAAATTAGATCGTTAAAGAAAGCTGCCTTACTGAATTCCCTGAAGAATTACTTAAACATTTTAAATCAAATCGGGAACCCTTTGAATTGGTTTGAAATTCTAAACCACTAAAATCTTACCATGCAAATGCCATGAGCATCGAAAGGATTCCAGGCGACATTTTCTGGATAATGTGCCAATGGCTTGCTCTTGTAGGCACGATCCAAGGGCGAGCAGTGCAAGTTGTCACCTAAAAAAAAAATGTTTAATAAATTTATGTTAAATGATGCCAAAGTATCTTTATTATTTAAAAAACTAACCCGCAAATCGATCTGGCTCCAGACCCGTATCCAGATCCAGGCCACATATCACAAAATAGTCCGCAAAACGCGAAAACTGTGGATCAGCATCGCGTTTCAATTGATTCAGCTCGGATTGTTCACCTGGGGAGGTGGGTGATTGCACCATGGATGCTGATGTGGATGTGGCAGAGGATTGATGTGAAGTGCTGGCATTGTTTAGCATTAATTTGGACAAGCGACTGGCAACGACATTTTCACGCGTCGTCATAATTTCTGCTCTGCGCCCCAGTGTATGTATGTATGCGTGTACATTAAACGAACATTAACATTATGTGCAGATTACCGTTATTCGTGAGCAATTTTTGCACTTTCCAATTTTTTGTTGTTGTTAGAGTATGTGTGTGCGTGTGTGTCTGCAAAATATATATTTAAAATAATTATTTATGGTGGCAAGTGTGTTGTGTGTAAGTGTGTGTGTGTATATGCTAAAAATTTTCTATGCCAATGGCACACACACACACACTTCGTCTGCTCTCCCAGGATTAGTCCTTCCCCCCCCCTGCCAACGCACGTTAAGCGTTTGTTGTTGTTGTTGTCGTTGTCACTTTTAATTGCTTTTCTTTCCCCCCGTATTTTAATCACTTAAAAATTGAGCACAAGTTTGGTTAGCTTTGTTTTAAACAACTAACAGCAACAGCTGTGTTAATTAAAGTGGTTTATAAACCTGAATCGTGGGCGAGAAACAAACAAATGTCGAGAGAAATCTCTTGTGTATTAAAGATGCTTATCGACCAATCAACATCAACTCTGTCCATGAGTGATGGACAATTTGAGTCACGACCTTTTACCGTGACTTTTACAACTATCGGTGACTTCGTTTTTTGGAGGTACTATGGGCAAGAAAACGATATAATTGCTACCAGCTATTAGGTGGGAATACAGAATATTTGATACGATGTTTTTAATAAGAACCATTTTGTTCGTCAAGATACCGATACTAAATATACCAGATCAAAGTTTGTTCTCAATCCCAAAACCGCTCAATATTAATGTAAGAAAATTTATTTTGAAAATTGTCATAAATTGTGATTGAAATCTTATAAAATATGCATTTTGACATGTGTTTTGATGACCCTTATTTTAGATCAGCGATGGCCGAAAAAATATATATATATATATATACCAGTCAAACGCATGTCGAAGCGAAGGAGAAGAAAGCATTAAGCCTTTCAGTTGCTGGCTATCCTCTTTGAAGCGATCAAATTCACGGTGCTTTATTTTCACTCACCAATACACTCTCACTCTCAATAATCGGCGATAGAGTTCGGAGAATCCTCTGAGTTTATAGCATTTTCATCTAAAAGGTTCACAGAAAAACTAACGGCATCCTTAAACTGGATCCTTACAACTGGCGAGATTCTCGAAAATGTTAAGAGCGCTATAATATTCCCTATTCACCTATCTTATTTTCATTTGGCCCCTGTTCCAGGCATTGGATTCTTGTAGTCTTAGGGCTGTTGTGGTAGTCAGTTGCTTTGGTTTAGTAATAGAAGGTGACAAATAGGATTTAGCACTTCCGTTGGTCGAACAATGGCTGTGTATAGGACTGCCATAACTGGTGGGGAGTTCCAAGGCAGTATAAGTGCAAATACAGACACACATTATGTTGACAGAAGCCTTTGTGTATGTGTATGTACCCATTATGCCTTCCTGTATTTGAAAAAGATTTAGCATAGCAAGTTATGGCCCTCGCCGTTGCCTGGTACATCCTGTATTTCACGCTCTTGTTAACGTTCTTTCCCTGCATTAAGCTCGACCATGTGCTGTTAATGGCTACTCGAGTGTCTTTAAGCTTTTCTTGGAGGTGGGTGTCAAACTTTATATTTGGCGTTAGGACTATTCCCAGGTATTTAAATGTCTTTACCACTTCTAACTGATCTCCGGCTAATTTCCACCTTTCATTTGAAGCATGTCTCCCGCCCCCTCGCCGCACAATCATTACCTTTGACTTTTCTACGTTGATGTTGCGTTTATCATTCTTTGCAGCATTGCTGGGGTCTCTGCCATGATAACCATGTCGTCTGCGTACATGAGGATCTTAAATTTTTGGTCTCCAAGCTTTACTCCATCTTCCAGGTCACATGCTATGTCGTCGACGAAAGAGCGAACAGGAGAGGGCTAAGAAGGCATCCCTGTTTCACTCCTCGGTTGGTCTCAAACTCCTCCGACAGGCACTCCCCATTCCATACTGTTGTTCGGTTATCTGTATACAGGCTTTGAATTATTTTCAGCATTTTTGTGCTTATTCCCATGTTGCTGAGTTTTAGAAACAGGCTTCTCCTATCTATCGTGTCGAAGGCAGCATTACTATTATAACTATAACTATTATTATGTATTACATATTAAGAAATGATTTCATGTAAAGGATGATCTTTTAGCTATTATCTTTTTGGCAACACTGGTTTAAACAGCTCACGCAGGTTTCGTGTTTTGTTTTACTGTCAAACATCTTCAGTTTGGTCAATAATTTAACCATGAATCGTCTTACGTAGAGTGCGAACTGGAGAAAATATCGCAGCTGTATCGGCCAGTGTTAATGATGACCATCGATTATCGATTCGTCGCCGTTCGCAGCAATTGGGCCTCTGTTATTCAATTTTGGATAATTTTGCGGAAGGATTTAGGTGTGAAGCCTTTCAAAATACAGCTGGTGCGAGAATTGAAGCCGAATTTTTTGTTGTTGGCCGAAGATCCACTTTTTTACCGAAAAATTGTGTTCAGCGACGAAGCTCATTTTTGGCTCAATGGGTACGTAAATAAGCAGAATTGTCGATTTTGGAGTGAATATCAGCCAGAAGCATTGCCAGAGCTACCAATGCATCCAGAAATAGTCACAGTTTGGTGCGGTTTATGGGCTGGTGGCATCATGGGACCGAACTTCTTCAAAGATGATGCGAATCGTAACGTAACTGTGAATGGTGAGCGCTACCGTGAGATGATATCCAACTTTTTTTGCCCAAAATGCAAGAGCTTGACTTCCATGACATGTGGTTTCAACAAGACGGTGCCACATGCCACACAGCACGCGCAACAATGGACTTATTGAGAGGCGAGTTCGGTGAACATTTTATTTCACGTTCGGGACCGGTCAATTGGCCGCCTAGATCGTGCGATTTAACGCCTTTAGACTATTTTTTGTGGGGCTATGTTAAAGCTCATGTCTATACAGACAAGCCCGCTTCAATTGACGCATTGGAAGACAACATTGAAGCATTTATTCGTGAGATACCGGCCGAAATGTTGGAAAGAGTATGCCAAAAATTGGACTAAGCGGATGGACCATTTGAGGCGCAGTCACGGTCAACATTTGCATGAAATAATCTTCAAACATTAAATTATATGGACCGTACTATCGATTCAAATAAAGATTTCATGCATTTTTCTGAATTTTATGTGTTTTCACCCTTTATTATTATACCATTATTCACTGTAATTGGGCTGATGGCAAAAGCCAAGCCAAAGCGAACTCTTACATTTTGTAAAATCGAAACATATACCCAACTTCTGAAATAAAATTACTACTACTACTACACTCTCACTTATGGGCCTAGCTCTAGTTGACCAACTCTGTTTTAGATTCATGCAAAAAAAAAAAAAAAACTGCTCCCCCCTCTCTAATATGTGACCAAGTCACTGCGAACTCTGTCACAGCAAACACATATATTTCACTCATCTCTAACAATCTTCCCATCTCTATCAACTTGAAGACGTAGGAGCTGGAAAATTGTGAAGTGAAAAAAAATTGTAAAAATTTATAATTAAACAAGTTTGGCAATTAGGTGTTCACTTTCAGACAGCTTAATAATATGAACATGTAAGTACTTAACTATATTAACATCATCCACCATGCATTTTGGCCAACAATATTTGCTTGGCCGAAAACATGCGGCTCGATTTCGTTCTCTGACTGGCACTGGGTTGTGAAAATCAATAAAATTCAAAATGGCAGTAAAAAAAAAAAAAAATAGATGGGGGAAAAAAATTATATAAAAATTTATACAGAGAAACGTTCCGAGCCTAAACGAAACAAAATAAATAACAAATTTTCGCATTTGGCTTAGCGTTTTAATGCTCAAAATTTTCACTCATGGCAAATAACGGTAACCCAAACGGTACTAACGGTAATGTACATTTCAGGTACAATGGACAAATGCAGGCTTATGGAGGCGGAGGCGGTGGTGGTGGCATGCCCATTCAACGTCCGCAAGGGGGCGGCGGTATGTTTCAGCGTAATCGCTCGGCACCCTATCCGGGCTTCAATGGAGGAGGCATGAACGGTGGAGCCGGACCACGACGTCCTGGTCCGGGTCTAGTGCCCCGTCATGATCAGCAGCAGAGGAGTAACACCAGCACACATGGAGCCCATTTGCCCAAGATTGTGTGGTCGGAGGTGAATCTAACGCCATTCCGCAAGAATTTCTATAAGCCCTGCGATACGGTGATCGCCCGCACTCAAGGGGAAACCGAAAGTTTCCTTTCCACCAATGAGATCACCATTAAAGGAGTGGAGGTGCCAACTCCTAGTCTAGATTTCGAGGAGGGCGGTTTTCCGGACTATGTAATGAATGAGATACGGAAGCAGGGATTTGCCAAGCCCACGGCCATACAAGCTCAGGGCTGGCCCATTGCTCTCAGTGGGCGTGATTTGGTGGGCGTGGCCCAAACAGGCTCGGGAAAAACTCTGGCCTATGTCTTGCCCGCCGTGGTCCATATCAATAATCAGCCACGTTTGGAACGTGGAGATGGACCCATTGCTTTGGTCTTGGCCCCCACCCGTGAGTTGGCCCAGCAAATCCAACAGGTCGCCTGTGAGTTTGGCAGCAATACGCAAGTGCGCAACACTTGCATCTTTGGTGGAGCTCCCAAGGGACAGCAGGCCCGAGATTTAGAACGTGGCGTGGAGATTGTCATTGCCACACCCGGTAGATTGATCGATTTCCTGGAGCGTGGCACCACCACACTCAAGCGTTGCACTTATCTAGTCTTGGATGAGGCAGATCGCATGCTGGACATGGGCTTTGAGCCTCAAATACGCAAGATTATGCAACAGATACGCCCGGATCGTCAGGTGCTCATGTGGTCCGCCACTTGGCCCAAAGAGGTGCGCCAGCTGGCCGAGGAGTTTTTGAATAATTACATTCAGGTGAACATTGGTTCGCTCTCGCTGAGCGCCAATCACAACATTTTGCAAATTGTCGATGTCTGCGATGAGTCGGAGAAAATTATGAAGCTCATCAAGCTCTTGACCGACATCTCGGCCGAGAATGAGACCAAAACCATTATTTTTGTGGAGACCAAAAAGCGTGTGGATGAGATTACACGCAATATATCGCGACAGGGTTGGCGTGCGTGCGCCATTCATGGCGATAAGTCGCAGCAGGAGCGTGATTTTGTCTTGTCCAGCTTCCGCAATGGCAGACACTCCATTCTGGTGGCCACCGATGTGGCTGCCCGTGGCCTTGGTGAGTAACATTTCAGGATCTCAGTCCATCTATACCTACCACATGTTGTCTTTCTCTCTGTGCCAATAACCAAGCAAATGGATTCGGGAATTTCTTTCATTATTTTGTGATTCGTCGTCGACGTTTGATGATAGTTTTTGTTGTTGTTAATCCGTCAGCGATGAATCGGCCAACACCTATACCAGCAGATACCATTAAAGTAGAGCCACTTCCTCCATCTACTTTTGGGACATACTTAACCATTTTGCCAATTTTGCAGGTTGAGTTTTTTACGTTTCGTTTTCGGTTTTTTCGACCCCCCAACCCCCGCCCCGGCCAATCAACTTGTGCATGTTCTCAAAGTCAAATCTCTCTCTTCTCTCTCTCTCTCTCTCTCGTTTCCAGCTTCCCTTTTGAGCAAAAAGTGTGAAGCCCCCAAATGTTCCTTGATAATTTTTATTTTAATTTTGTTTTTTTTTTTTAAGTTTAGTTAGGGATGCAAACCGATTGAGAATTACTTTAGAGTTTCTTGAATTAAAAATTTGAGATATTAAATTTTAAGAGCTGTCAAAAATGATTCAAGTCAAAAATTCAATCAGAATTAATACTGTTTTATCAAAAATCAGGAAAGTTATCTCCAAGCTCGACAAATAGGCAAAGTCCAAAGCCTTTATTCAGTCCTCGACTATTACAAAATAATTTCGGAAAATAACCTAACTTCGGAAAGTCCATTTAAAAAAAATTTAATAATAAATTTAAAATATCGGAGGTTTAAACGCGTTGCAAAGCTTAAGGATCGGTTCTGAAAAGCTAAGGCAAAAGGCTCGAAACTTTGTTCATAGATTCCAAAATTGTAGTATATATTTGAGAACTGAAGAATTGTTATTGGTGAATACAACAAGGAAAGGAAAAAGTTATTTACTTAAGTTCATGGTCCCGAAAATACGAATAATTTTAAGGGAATAACATTTTCTTATGGTTAAAGCGGCAGAATCCCATTAAAGCCCTTTGATTTACCATGTAACTTTTTCTAATCTATCGTGGAAGAATAGAAATCCCCGTTAAACCGTTTAGAAAGTAGCACAAATTTGTGCAAAGATGCAACAAATATTACGCGTATTTTTGACAAATCGTTTAGGCTAGAATGGCACTTTCAATTTTTAGGGACAATTTTAGTCACAATTTTTCGTCTAATGGCAAAAGTCGTTGGTGTAAGCGGGTCAGAGTATGCTTGAATATGCCGCAGAATGTATTGAAAAGGAATGATACACAGCAGTAAATTTCGTTTATAAATAAAAAATTGCGACAATAATTGTCTCTAAAAATTGAAAGTGTCATTCTAGCCTTAGGAAAGAACGATCCAAAACTGCGAGTCGGCTTCTGCTGAGGGCTTTTGTCGCCTTTCTCTTCATCCATTGAATTGCAGCTCACACAGAAGTCATTGGCTGTGTTTATCAGAAACTTGCTCTCTCATCAAGTATAAATTTGCGATAATCTTCCTACTGAACTCGAGTCATCATAATCATAATAATTTGTGTGTAAAGAAATAGTACTCTACCTTAAAGTGATACTATCCAACAGCTGAAACCATTCGATGCATAATTGCTCAGGGATCAATTATATACTGTTCTTAGTAAGGGACGCTGCTAATAGTGAAATGTTTCCCTGGAAGCCTAAATACTTTACAAGTGTGAATCGTTTGCCATCGATTAATGGTTATTCGATAGTTAGGTTCTTTGTTTTGTAGCGTTATCTGCTTTTATCCAGGCTTTGGACTGTAGGAGAAGTCTCCTTACCAGTTTGGTTTGTAGTGGAGCATTAAGTTTCAATCGAGACGGTTTGGTATGATGACTATTGGCAGGCATATTTATAGTGCTGGACTGCTGATAGCTTTTGTTTAAGTAGTGGAACGATATAGGATAATAATATGCTAAAGGGAAGCAGAAATCATAAATCTTGATGGCAGATAAAAGATAATTTTTATTGCCTAAGGATGAGCGCACACATGCTGCCAAAAGATGATCTTAGGCCTACAAAATTCTTCGCTCAGCTAAGTTGTGCGTGAGGGCTCTCCTAATTGCTCTGTGCGTTTGATTTTCCGAGATCTGCTATGCTACTCTCCGGCTCCGCTGTCTGTGTGCGGTTGCGGCCTTAACGGCTGAGTAACAATTTGTAAGAGCGCCTAAAATGGAATTTAAAAATATATACAAAATAAATTTGCTTGTTGTGAAACTTTCATGCCCAGAGTATGATTGCGATTGTTGGTCAAGATCGCCTAAAATTCTGCCAGCAGATTCATCTTTCAGCCGCATGTGTACGCGCTCTCGCCCTAGTAGTTGTGTTCGCTTGATATTTGATATATCCAAGTGGAATCGCTAGTCAAGGAAATTATCAAGAAATTTGATTGAAGTTAGGGTTGGCGGATATGCAAAAAATGTCGTAAATTTTTCGATATTAAAAAACATTACTACGATAATAATTTTTTGTTGTGAAAAATTGATATTATCGATATTTTCAATAGAAAGACGCATTATTACAATAAGCTGTCCTATTGATGTAATTAAGGTGCCATTTGACTTTTTTTACACTTGAAAATTTTTTATAATTTCTGATAGAAATGTTCTCAATCTGAGACTGCTCTCAAAAACATGGAATAGCTTTTTTAAGCTGAATTTGGTCGATGTCGCTAACCGTTGAGACAAGCTTTTTCAAGTGTATCAGAACTTCGGTACAGACGAAGTTATTTCCTTCTTTCTCGTTTTAAATATGTTCTGATTGTGTTCAAAATCATCAAGGTCTGCTCACCCTTTCAAAAAAAATTCCAATTGTTTGATCAAGGCCTCGTGCACTTGAAAAATATAAGGGTAACAATGGACACACAAGTTCTCCATTTCTCACTTCCATCTACTATCAGGATCACAGCGCAACTTGTCAAGTTACCGGAGCCAAACTGTCTCTCACCCTTAACCATGTTTAAGGCTTTCTTTTCTATTCACATTTAAGGGAAAGAGAGTAACTAGAAAAAGGCAATCGCGCAAACAATAACCATATGTGTGAATACTTTCGTTTTCATACAAACAAATTGGCCGTTTAATAACAAATATAAGAAAAGATGAGGAAGACAAAGATTTTAGTTAGGTGCGTTGCCTCGTTCTCGTTCGCTCTCTTTCCTTTGTGCCCATTTCCAACAGTGCGGCGCATAATAAATGCCCATAAATGTATTTGGATGTAAAATGTTCATTACACATACAATCGAAATTTTATGTACGTTACGGTTATAAGAACAACTTTTTTCGGTTCCGGTAAACACATTAGAATTTGAAGAAGAGTAACACCATAAGATTTTTTTGCACACGATTTGTTTATGCTGTCTCTAGAACTGGCTGCAGACTGTCTTGAAAATTTATTAAAGCCAGAGAGAGCGCTCTAGAGCAGCATGGCAGCGGAGCGAGGCCAAAAGTAGAGTGTATTATGTGCGAAAATAAAGCCGTGAATCTGTTCGACCTAATCGCTTCGAACTCTGTCGAGCGAATGACGCTTTTCTGCTCTTTTTGGTCTCAGCTTCGGCAAGCCTCGGGTTTGTACTTTTGTATGCTTCTTACTTAGTTATTTTATTTTTTTACGCTCTCACTTTGTGCGAGCGAAGAGAGCGCGATTTTCGTCGCCACCAAAAAATTTTCGGATTAATAATTTATGGTTCGGCATCTCAGGTTACAAATTTTAAAGTGTTTTTTAGTTACGGTTTTAATCTCTGATTTATATTAATGGGATTGAGGAATGATGATTTCCCTGTATAGAAAACATAGAAATAGAATATTGAGCTAAACGTAATTTGGAGCACACTTATATCCGAAAGAATGCACTCGGTAAAAATTATACGAAAAATATCACCAAAATATATTTGATATCCCATATATCGCCCCAGAAAATATTTGATAATAATACATCGTCTTTTTAAACAAAAATATCGATATTTCGGTATATCGATATTATTTCCGGCATCCCTAATTGAAGTGCTTATACCAGATCAGCACAGGAATGGGCCAGGCGTTTTTTTATACTTCCTGTTCCACGGCCATAAGGAACATTAGGGCTTCCCTGGCTTCAGCCGATTTATGCGATTTTTCTAACCAAAGTTTGCAGTGTCCTGAAATTGAAACAAGCCAAAAAAAAAGATT
Organism: Lordiphosa stackelbergi; assembly: GCA_018904235.1. NCBI lineage: Eukaryota > Metazoa > Arthropoda > Insecta > Diptera > Drosophilidae > Lordiphosa > Lordiphosa stackelbergi. The sequence goes on from JAEIFU010002824.1 coordinate 12,095, forward strand.
TGGCATAAGCACATGTTTTGTCTCAAAACTATTTTGGATTTAACTTGGTTACCCTTTTTTTTTGTTGATAATTTTTTTTTATAATTTTTAAACGGTTTGTCATCCCTATCATTGTTATTTTTTTTCTGTTTTTCAACCCCAACGTTAAATACATATAATTAATGCGAAAATGGTGTGGGCTAAATAATGAGGGGAAGATGTTTGTTCTCCATGCATTGCTGGTTATATATACAAAATATATATATATATTATATATTGAAGTTGCATACTTCTCTCTATTATTACAGTATTTTTAGTTTTTGTTTAATTGTTGTTGCTCTCCTAATTGCTCTCATAGTTTTTAGTTGTGTCTCGTCCAATCACATTTTGAGTAACCTTTGCCAATTTGATTGTCAGTCAAAGAAATGGTCAATGGGACCCAGCAAAATGAACTAAACTTTTGGTGTTTTTTTTCGTCTTTCATTCAATAATCACAATTCGATTGATATTTTGCGGCCCTTAACTATTTATTGACTGATGCTTCATTTCCGTAGCTTATTTTTATGTATCCATGAGCAGAAAAAAAGAAAGCAAAACATATTCTATTATGGTATATTACGTCGCTCTTTACACTTAAGAAAACCAAAATTTGTGTGTGAACAAAAATATCATCAGCACTTTATGAAATGGACTTCGATTTTTAACCAAGAACAAAGAAAAGTTAAAGTTAAAAAAAAGAGAAAGCAAAAAAAGTTATATACACAAAGCAGAATTAATGCAAAAGCTATATATACAAGTTGAGGGTTGAATTATTAAGTTTCTAGCAATGCGGCAGTGCCTTCTCCTCACCTCAAGCCGGGAACAGGAGCTACTTGCAACAACAGCAGGGACTGACTCTTCTACGTAAGCCTTTATACTTAAACACTAATCGAACTTACATTTAGATCTGTCCAACAAATGGGTAAGTACTAGGCTTAAACATCTAAATATAATTTGGTTTTCTGATCCGCGCCTAACCCAACGCCCCTCCCCAACTCCCAACTCTTTCTCTCTAATATTAATCTATAAATCTTAATTTTTCGAACCAAGCCGTCTCTTGTATGCATTAGCTTTAAGAAACAAAAAAAAAAAAGAAAGAAATATCTATAAATTTGTGTATTGAAGAAATTACATATCGAAAGGTCGAGGTCCACATTTCTGCAGTATAGAAAAAACATATATCTAATTGTTCAAAAAAAGATGTATAGTTATTAATATACGCTAAATATAGTATTGATGGCGAAATTTTTGTTCAAAGTACAAAAAGCGAGAAAAAAATCCATTTAAAGATCTGATCAAATAGTATTATATTTTTACAATTACTCACCCACACACAAACACACACATAAACACACCCAGAAATACATACACACGCACACACATAAGTATATTTATTTTGTTGAATAGTTTTTGAGTTTATTATTATTTTGGTAATATTTTTGAAATATATTTTTAATGACAAAAGATTCCTTTTTTTAACCACAATTCGATATTTTATTTTTTAACATTTTCTACAACTTCTTCAATTTTCAAATTCTGAAATCATAAATGAAATATCCAAACGTCCAAAAAAAAAAACAGACGTTGATGATGTCAAGTTTGTGATCAACTATGATTATCCGTCGAACTCTGAGGATTATGTGCATCGCATTGGACGCACGGGACGTTCCAATAATACGGGTACTGCCTATACCCTGTTCACTCACTCCAATGCCAACAAGGCCAATGATTTGATTCAGGTGCTGCGCGAGGCTAATCAGGTGAGTTAAGAAATTGCTTACAAAAAAAATGCTAGAAATTAAAAATAGGAAAGAATAATGAAGAGTGGAAGTAGTGGGGAAAGAACAGAATCATAAGTTGTTAAAACTCACACGTAGCCCACATATGGTGTTAAATCATAAACATATCACATTTTGTAATAGCATTAAATATCAATAGCGACACTGAAGAGGATCGCTTGCAACAGGATAGCCGAGATACAACTTAAAGAGGGCATCCGGTCTGAACCACTTGACATGCATTGTGTGAAAAACGCCCTTTAAATAGTTTAATAAGGAAAATATCTAAATAAAGCAAGAGTAGTCAGTAAATTAAACTTACAACCGTGCTGCTAAGTAAACGATGTTACGAAATTAGAACGGAAAAAAGATACGAGTAGAAAGCGAGAAAAGTATGGTAAATAGTACAGAGAGAAAAAGAGATTTAAATACAATTTTTGTTTTGTTTAAGAATACCTAGCTTAACTACAATAAATCCAGTTAACGGATTCAGTGGGAGAATAACATTTAATGTAAATAGCTAAAGGGACAGGAATCAGAATGCACTTGACACTGGGGATGTTGAAATATCTAAATCAAATACTTATTGAATATATTTTTGTGTCATTTTTTTAGTTTCGGCCACAAAAAAGTAGGTTTTCGGAAGCCATTCTCTTGGATATTACTAGTATTACTGAGATTACTAATACTCAAGAGAATGCCCTTAGGAATCTTCCTTTTTGTCCAAAAACTAAAAAAAATATTCATAAAAATATCGTCAAAATTTATTCGATATCAATATTTCCGAAATAGGGCTTGATACTCTCTAGGGTGTCGTATTTGGACATCCCGACTAGACACCACACTTGAAGAGTCCTATCTAGGAAATCCATTCTTTTCAGTAGATCAAAGCTTAGATTTTACAAGCACTGCGCCAGCTAAAACGGATTTGAGTAAACCTTGTTACTCAGATGCTGAGAATGTTTACTAAGTCTCAGCCAATTTCTGATCACATTCGAGTCCTCAGTTTAATTAAAATAGTCATAAATGATTCGTTCGCTGAACATAAATAATACTTTTGTCGGGAGAAAATTTGAAGAGTCGTATATATCACGTCTTTTTGGATCAATTTTGATTCATTTTCGAGTCATTTTTTAATCATTTCCGAGTCTTTTTCGAGTCGTAATTTAATAAAACACTTTAAGAGCATATGCGTAATTTTTAAGTCTTCTTTCCATCGCACATGAATATATTATAATTTATTTTTAATAAATAAAAAGTCTCGAAATAGACTCATCCAGGTGATTCTTGTTGTAATGATGTTCCAAATGTTAGGTGGGGTATATATAACCATGATGGAATTGATAAGGTGAAGCCGTCAGCATCTGCTGAGAGCCAGTAAATATATGCCTGTATGATAGAAAAGGAAGAGGAGACAGAACATTTGTTTGTCTCTGCCTGTATATTGCCTTTCGCTTCTAGCATTCACAACGCACTGGCCCTTTGGTCCTACAAACAGAAAGAGCGCTGTCTTTCTCGGCTTCACCTTATTAATTCCACCATGCACTGGCCCTTTGGCACTGTCAACTAGGAACAAAAAAAACTGCCTACTCGTTTTTGAACAATAGCTGAAATATGTTTGAAAATTGTTTGATTATTCTTAATGATACCTATCTGAATTAAACACATTTAAAAATTAGGGGGGAAAAAAAAAAATAATTATAAATAATAAGATATCACTCACAGGTGCCGCTGATAAAAGTGGGCGAATCTGTCAATTAAATAGGATTTACATACTATCAACAACCTGCACTATCGATATTGTTCGATAGTTTTTTATAATGCTTTACGCCACACAGAAAGAGCGCATTTGGCAGCTGCAGTTTTCCGAATATTGTAATAAATTTTAAAGTAATTAAGCGTCATCCAGATAAGAGTATGTATATGTTTCCGACATGGATAAGTTCCAAACTTGATTCAAATAATGTAATGTTCCATCAGTGCTATTTGAAAACGAGCTCGTCAATCTATCTCACCAAATACTGCAACCCAATTCGAATTTAACTTACATTCGAATGGAAAAAATAACATCAACAGTCGGAGTGATGTAAATCAAAGTATCTAGAAAGATCTGTTTCATCATAACATTAAGTATCAAGTTGCTTATTCAACAACAAAACGAACCCTTTTAAAAATGTTAATGATGAAATATTTATGTGTACATGCCAATTTACCCCAGTCTGAAAGCAAAAAATGTGGGACCGTTCAGCAGACAATTCTGACTTGCGATTACTGACTTGGAATTGCTGATAGATCTCAGCTGAATAGCTTGATAGCAGACTTTAAGATATCCTGTAGCTTATTACGTTTTATCAACAGAAAAACAACTCACACAACTTAACTTGACCTTGCATCAGTATCTTGAAATTCTTGTTTTTTTGTTCTATTCCTTTTTAACAAAAATGATTGTCAAATGTGCCAATATCAATCGGCAATCACATAATCATTAAACCCACAATTCGTAAATCGAAATTATCTGCTGAATGAGCCCATTAATGTTGTTATTTTTTAACAAAAAATCTTTGACTAAGAAAAAAAAGAGATAAGAAACATTATTGAAAACCAATTCGAAATGAAACTTATCTTCTTTATTTTGTATTTTAACATTATTTCAAATGATATGTGGTTTACCTAATAGGATAAGGATCTTGAAAATGAAATAATGGAAATGTTATGTATACTGTTAATTTTTTTGGAGTTTTTATTATTTAATGTTCTAGTTAACATACTATCGAAAACTCTCGATAGTTATCGATGGTTTTGAAAAACAATCTCGCTGACTGTCGATCGTGCAACTATCGATATTTATTCCCAAAGCTAATATTTGTTGTATAATTAATAATTGTGAAAATCAAAAAATTGTATTTTAATTTTAAATGGGCGCGACAGGGTCTCAAAGTTTTAAAAAATATTAATCATACGTCACGTTCACCAAATGCAAATTTTTACAAACGAAGTAATTAGTTCATTTCAATTGCTGTCATTGTTTGAAATTCAATAAAGGATCTACAGTTGTGGAAATAAAATATTTACAAAATTGAATAGTTAATAACTAAAATCATCGCCGACTATTTATGAATGAAAAAAATATATGATAATAGGCAACACTGCGTATAAGTTATTAACAAAAACTTAAGACGCCATTCGCGACCGTTAAAACTCGACTTTTTCATCTTTTCTTTTTATTTACGCTAATTATACATGAAAAAGTATCAGATAGGGGCAGATACATACAGAGAAATGAGATATTTGTAGAAAATTATACACCTTTAGTGAGCACGGTTGTACGTTTGAATTTGTACTGCCTCACTTGGTCGAGTGAGTTGCCTTTTATTAAGAATATCTCCTCCGTTTCCAATCCTTTCTATTCTTTCTATTCTTAACTAAAGCAGTGTTTGTTCTATACATGCGTTGGTCTGAAAGGTAGTTTTCCACATAATGCACGTCAAGTGGTTCTACGACTGGTCGACCCTTTCAACTGGTGTTTCGGCTATCCTGTCGCGAGCGATCCTCTTCAGTGTGGCTTATAATATTAAGTGGTATTACAAAAGTGACAAGTTTATGACATAAGCTGAGTTATATAAATATGAGATTTAGGCTACGTGTGGGCCGAGTTGAATATCATGTTCAAGTTTGAACATTCTCCGGGGGCCTAAAATGCGACAGCCACTTATCAAGTTTATGTCTTCTAACTCAACTTCGGGATCGTGGTCGAGTCTCATGTTTAAGTTTGATCATTATTGCTTAGCTTCGAAGTGTGTTACACCAACAAAATCCATGTGTACCGACGCCGAGCAGCACAAGCAGACAGCGCAACAAGTGTAGTGTGCGCGACCGAGATAGGGATAAGGTCTACTCAATGTTGTCCTACTGCTGATAAAGACAAATAGTATTTCTACTTTCAGTTTTTCTAAAATTAGATCATCTTTTATCGTCATTGAGAAAAATGGGAAATGATTTTAGAAATTTAGAAACTCGAAAGAAGTACAAACTTTTTTCAATACTTTAGAAGTAAGAGCTAATAAAATGACAAATCACTTAGAAAACAGACAAAAGAAAGCTTAGAAGAATCAAGAAAAGTTTAATTTTCATTAAAGGAAATGCTTATATCAATCAAGCTGGTTCCCGTTTCCCAATCGGGACTTTAAACTTCGAAATCCACAAATTTTACCGATTCCGGAAACGAGAACAGGCCTGATCCTATTTTTAAACCAATTTCTTACACCTTATCTTCTTGTGTTTCTCCCTCCCTCAGACCATCAATCCCAAGCTGATGAACATGGCCATGAGTGGTGGCTATCAAAAGCGCGGCATGGGCGGCGGTGGTTATCGTGGTAACAATGGTGGCTACCAGAATCGCAATCAACAGATGGGCGGTGGCTACAACTCAGCTGGAGGTGGCAACAATTACCGCAACAACAACACCAACGGCAATATGAACGGCGCACGTAATGGTTACAATGGTGGGCAACAGAGTGGTGGACCGCCACGCTTTGATCAGAAACCGCGTTCTTCGCCACCCAATCAACAGGCAGGTGGCTATCGTGGACCACCTGGTGGTGGCTATCAGGGACAGCAGCAGCAGCAACAGCCGCAGCCGGCGAATGGAGTGTCTTTCTCCAGATTCAATCCGAATGCCGCTTGCTTTGAGCCCAAGACACAGAATCCGGGTGCTCAGGTGATGCCACAACCTCAGCAGCAGCAACAACAGCATCAGCCGCCGCAGCAGCAACAACAACAGCAGCAGCAGCAGCCTCCACAGCATTTGCCCGAGGCAGCCGTACATGCAGCTGCCATGCAGCAGGCAGCCGCTGCCGCCAATTATGGTGTGGATCAGAAGCGTTCTCGTTTCTCGCCCTACAACATGAACTTTGCCCAAATGCCGCCGCCGCCTTTGACCCAACAGCAACAGCAGCAGCAGCCGCAACCGCAGCAGCAGCCAATGGCAGTGGCTCCACCTGCTCAACAACCTTACGGCCAGTATTCAGCCATGTCATCGAGCATGGCCACCGTCTCGCTTAATGGTGGAGCAGCCAGCCTGACGGCCAATTCCTATCGTGCCCCGTATGCTGTGCCCTCGCCAGCGGCGCCCTATTTGATGGCCAATGGAGCTGGTGATATCTTTGCCTATCCTCCGCCGCCGCTGCCCGTACAAAATTAAGAAGAGGACACACACATATACACTCAAACACACACACACACTCACACACACTGAAAAACTAATGCAACAAAAGCCAAAATTTCTAGAAGCTACAAAATTGTACGTTTTCTTTTTATGCTCTGTTGTAATTTCCTTTCCTACACAAAACACCACACACACACACACACATTATATCACTGGCACTCACACACACACACACACTATTTTGTGTAGATCTCCTCCGCCCACATCTTAGCTATATAATATGGTTTAAATTGAAATCAAATACGCTTGCCATTTGATGCTGAACCAAATTTGGACAACACCACTCACCCCCACTTAGTTCTTAAGCTTTGTAATTTTTTTCTTTCTATAGGGCATTCGAGTGCCACTTTCCAAAATCACAAGCCCAAGGCGTATTTGATTTCTATATATACACACACATATATTGACATACAATTCTCGAATATTGTATTTTCGTTTTCTACTTTAAATATTTTGCAAACTATTTGCAATGCTCCATCATCCATCGCATTCACCATTTTTCTCAAAAAAAAATGTCAATTCCTTAGAATTTCTTAGAATCAAATGCGTATTATTATATCACCTTAAACCATATTATGTGACTAGTCTAATTGATTGCTTAGCTGAAAAGGAAATTAAATTAAAAATTGTTGGGAAAAACCACAACAACAAAAACAACAAAACTATCACAAAAACCAAACTATAAAATGTAATTCCATTTTATGTAAACCTATTTAAAACCAATAATATAAATTGATTTCAGCAACATAAAATATATATATATATATGAATAAAGGAATTAATTAGAGGTTACAAACCGATGTGGTCTTTCGATTTGATTGGTATCTCAATTTTTTCAGCTGCTGAGACAGATGCTGAGAAAAATCGTGGCTAAGAAAATGTAGATCAAAAAAGTGCTTAAAACAGCCAGCGGAAGTACAAACTCCAAGTTTCCTTTATGAAAAGCGTACCCCATCCTAAGTCCACCAATTGAGACATTTACAGCGATCAGAGGTCATACAAGATCATGGGATTGCAGCTATGAAGAAAAGGTGAACGTTGACTGTTTTTATACTCTATACCAAAAGTACGCAGAGTATATGAAGTTTGTGTAAAAGGATCTAAAACGAACGAGAAGGAATCATTTCCCACCCTATAGGTATATATTCTTGATCAGTTTGTATTTATCTGACGCGACTTTCTATTTTTTTAATTGGGTGATTTAGCTGAAAGCTTAGAAGTCAGAAGTTACGATACACAAAATGAGCTGGTTGCTTACGGTGGGAGCCAGCCTTCATCATCTCCCGGATGAATCTTCACTAGGCTTTCCAGACAACCCCCCCCTCAATGTTTTCAAAGTGAACCTCAAAAACACGAAAGTAAAAATAGGACAGGCTCCATGCTTACAATGAGGGGCCGGTCTAAGCCTCTCAAAAAAGCTGTAGCTTTTGGACTTAGGACCACTAAGCTTTTAGCTTTTATGTCACCAAAATGTTGGGAGCATGGAAGCTATATCCTATTTTTACTTTCCTTGTTTTGCAACTGCATTAAGAAGAATGGAAAGGCAGCTGAGTTTTCCCAGCGATAAGCCACGAAGGTTCATCCGGAGGATGATGCGGTCATAGGCAACCAGCTCTTTGTGGTTTGCATAAGTTGTTTTCAGCAACAAACACAACTGGCTCGGACTCCGGACCAGCAGAACTCACTAATTATTCTTGATCAGTATCAACAGCTCTAGTCGTTATGAACCGTCCGTGATGAGCAAACAGTTCGCAGAGATGGTTAGCGATAGAGGTTTGACATGTATGGAACATAAACTTCTTATACTTGCAGGCAGATCAAGTTCATTTTGAATTTTTGCCACGCCCCCGCAATTTGAAAAAAACGTCATGTCTTCCACAGTTTTGTAGATAGATAGTTTGTACTTCCAGAGATATTTTGTATTTAGCATTATTTATGGAAGGTAAATGGGCGTATTCAGCAGATAATTCCGATTTACGATTTGTGATTTATGATTGCCGATTTTACCTGCTGAATACAGGATTGCCGATTGGGATTGGGGAATTTGGACAAATCATGTTTGTTGAATAGAAATCGAACAAAACGTATGATTGGTTAACGATTGCTGGGTCAGCCTACTTTATGACATTCCTTATGAAATTTTCTAAACTAAAAACTAAAGCCACAGAATATCTTAAATTGAACAATTTCATTCAGCAGAGACCCCATCAGCAATCGCAAATCGTAAATCGGTAATCGCTAATCGGAATTATCTGCTGAATACGCCCAATGATAAAGAGCGATTCTCAAATTATGAGCAAAAATAAAAACCGAAACCCCCTCCCCGCACCACCACAAACGCCGCATTTCATTCAACAAAGAGAGAGAAACGTAAAAATGAGCACAGTAACAGCACTGCATTCAGCTTCTACTCAGGCACAGGGTATGTTATAGTCGGGCTAAATCGACTTTCTCAATTGTTATACCCTGTTCTCATTAAAAATGGGAAAAGGGGGATCATGAAGTTGTGCAAATGTATGTGACAGCCAGAAGGAAGCACCTCTGACCCCCAGATCAAGTTTGCTCCAGACTCGGCAAATTCCTCCTCCTTCTTCTTCCAACCGCGAAAAACTGTCAGAGCTACAATTTTTAAGCTTGAACCTAGTGACTCAATATATATTCAGTAAGGCCCAATGTCTGTCTTGGAACAGGGTATTTTGCTGTCGGGGCACTCGACCGCAACACTCTTATTTGATTTTTGTACGAATAGTGTGGGGTCATACGGGAGCCGGTTGATTATTAAGTTTATGGTGTATGTTTAACGGGAAGAAGAAAAAAAGTTGAAACAGTTATTTTTAATCTGCGCGAAGACGCTCCAAAGTTTTTAATATTACTCATACGCAGTGTTGCCAGTGAACTTGAAATTCTTTTGTAATTGGCGTTGATTTCAAACAAAAATGTTTTGTTCCAATAGGGTACTCTTGATTTAAACTATAGTTAGAAATGAATAGGGATAATACCAAATATAATTATTTATATGACTTAAATCGTGCTTCATATTACTCGAAGATACCTTTTGAGAATAGAGCACACAATTTTAAAATTGGATTCAAATTAGACCCAGAAACAAACCAAAAATTATAGCAACCTATTTTATAGGATTTGATCAATGAACGTCAGCTTCCGCATCCTACACATACCATTATAGTTAAGGCTACAAGCCGGTTCGGTTCGGGTTTTTCTAGTAGATTTGGTAGATTTCAAAGACGGAAACAAAGGTCATACTAACAACCAGTTTTTGCTCAAAATTTATTGCAACACATGTAAATAAACTGCGTCTTTTATCATGAAACTGATAGCGATTTAGCTTTCGAAATGTTTCAATCGCGGGGCTCTTTGAGTGGTTGGTTGATTCATACAATTATTTCAGGGTTTCTGAGGTGGTAAGACCACCAAGGACAAACAAGAATTAACAAAAACCCAGTGCGAATTTCTTTCACAAACTCATTTACACACACAAAACATGGAAGGCTCTAAAAAGGCATCCAATTTTTCAACATATTTTTTCAACAAATCGGTTGCGGTGAACAACTCCACTGATTTCGATTACGGTTACACAATACGGGATTCTTATGGGGGAATGGTTGTAGTTCAAAATATATGAAACTTGCTGCAGCCAATTTATAAAACTCTTTAAGGCTGCAAAACTTTCTGTTTTCATTGATATTGCAGCAGACAAACACACTTACATGAGGATGAAGTAGATGGCAACAAAAACCATGAGCATGAGCAAAGCAAATACCGCAAATCCACCTAGATTTGCAAAAACAGCAACATGAGAAAACGGCCCCAAATGTATTGTTATACATAAAAAGGCCTGGTAACGACGCTGCCAAAATTATTTATTAATGATACTCCGATTAAATACGAGAACCAGGCTTCCAACTTAGGCATTATTTTTATACACTTGAAAAGTGTATTATATTATTGCCCCGAAGTATAGAAGGAATCATCTCCGACCACATAAAGTATATATATTATTGATCAGCATGACGAGCTGAGTCGGTTAAGCTTTGTCCGTCCGTCTGTCTGTTTCTACGCGAACTAGTCCCTTAGTTTTGGAGCTATCGAGCTGAATCTTTGCACAGAGTCTTCTTTTTACTGCACGCTGCTAATATGTCGGAACCGACCGGATCGGATGACTACTTCTTGTAGCTGCCATACAAATGTTCGTTCGAAAAATGGGTTTTAGTGAGAAAAGCTGGTTTGTTCTCAATATTATCGCTCTCAAACACGGTCATGGGTAATATGGAATGTTTTTTAAGCTGATCTGCGAAGTTTGGTCGAAGTCGCTATTTTCAAGTGTATCAAAACTTCGGTACAGACGAAGTTAGCTTGCCTTTTCTCGTTAATAACAAACTTTCGCGGAGTTAACATGCTGCTTAAGCGTGTGGTATCACGTATGGACTGTTGAGGCAACTGTCAGCGTCTCAAATGTTTCTAACGATACAAATTAAGCTACTTATGGCAAAGACACTTTTATGGAATCAAAATATTCGATGACATTAGAAAATTAACGGTAGCTTTAAATTCAATCGTTAGTTATATAAATTTATAATCGTCGAGTCTCTAAGCATATTACTTTTCTAGCATGTACGATTTTTGACCTTAGCCTAATATAATGGATTGACTTCAGAACATTAATGTTCTTAACCAAGATTGTAAATGTAAAATTGGCTGTACAGCTCCAACTGGGCTAAGCCAAGCTCTCACAATCTCTTGACGGTGTGCCCTCAATTTTTCGCACAAGAGAAAGGGACCTACAGTTTAACGCCGAATCGAACCGCAAAGTTTGAGAATTTGCTTTTTATGGCTAGATTACTTAACAAATGGCGCCAATAGCTGGTGAAGATGACCGTAGGTGTAAAAACTTAAACAAGATTAAAGTAATTCAAGTTTTTCTCTGCCTCTCAGAGAACAAATAATTTGAATTGCCCTCGATTTAAGGTATCTTGCACAGAGCAACATTTCTATATACCTGCTATTCGACTATGGAATGAATTGCCTAATCATTTAAAAACTATACAGTGAAACGCAATTTAAAAATAATTTGACAACTCACCTACAACGAAACCAATTAGAACGAAAATTAATTAAAAAATTTATAGTAAAATTGGTTAAATAAGCTAAAACAATTGTTAGTACTAATGTTTAGCAACTTATACCAATAAATCTAAATCTAATTAACTAGAGCCCTGCATGAATTGAGTCAATGTTCTCCTTGACAATGCCCCTGATTTGAACTATCATAAACTTCTACTCATAGCTCACAAAATTATTGATTCATTGAATTATAGCCAGGGAATCAAAACCATTAAAACCCGAAAAACAAAACCGGAGCAAAAATAAAATTGTTTTATATCAGAAATGGAAAACGATATTAGAAAACTAAAATGCCCGAAAAGAACCTAATCGTTGTAGGTATAGCTTGGGCTCTGAGCCTCAACTAGGCAGTCTAGTAGGCAGGCCCTTAGTTTTGGGGGGGTTATAAAATTTTTTAAAATAAAGAGTCTGCCTTGTCAAATCTTTTCTATTGTGATGTAGAAAAGTGCGAAAACAATCTATATAAAAATTTTGCATCCTATATTCTTAGATCTTATTATAATGCCATAATAATCTTTGAACAAAAAGCTCTGACCAAGGCTGCAAACATCTGAAATATATATATTATATTAGTTATTAAAGCCGAAATTGAAATTTATAAAAATTTAATTTCGAAAAAAATATACAAAAAAATTGTCTGGAAAATATTATTAAAAGTAGGGTATATTTTCCCAGTCCAATAGCTTTTATATAAAAAAAATTGGAATATTCTCCACAGCCCAATTAAAAACAAATCTAAACTTAATTGATTTTGCGTTTATTTTGCATTTTTCAAATATATATATATATATTTATATATATAATCCATATAAGAAAAAACTATTATACATCCAAAATTATTCATAATAATAAATAGAACTAAATTATACAAATATTACTAGACAGCATCATCCATTTATATCAGTGTTACTCGGTACATTACATCGTCATTGCGGCCCAATTTTTGTTTCGAAAAATTACCGTTTTTTTTTTTTTTGTTTTTAGTTCACACAAATTTACATGAAATTGAAGTAGTTTGGAATTATGTTTTTTGTTTTTAAGAAATGACTAACAAAACTTGTGTGTTTTGTGTTTGTGTGAGAATGTGGTAGAAGTCATTTATGCATTTTGTTTTCGGATTTTGTGTTCGACATTATAATTAGCGTTATACTTCGATCTCTAAAACTAAACCAACTCGAATCTTTGGCTCTTTGGCTGCCTCTTGAATATAGTTTATAATGGCTTTTAGTAGTTGTTGTTGTAGTATCGTTTTTTTTTTTTTTTTTTTGGGGTTTCTGAAACATCGAGTGCAGTTTGGGTTTTGTTTGTTTATAATTTTGGGTTAATTTGTTCTTTGGCGCAGTTTACTAATTCTGTTCTTTTTTTGGTTTTTCTACGGGTGTTGCTTGCTTTTGCTTTACATATATAGATATCACGAGAGTTCCTGAGAGAACTGTGTCTCCAGGGTGGGTCTAGTTCTAGTTGGTTGTCTGTTGGGATTGCGTATCGGTGGTCCTGGGCTGCCATAGCCCGCCGCATAGAGCTGCGGGCACGAGTCTTTTATGAGTTCCTGTGTCTCGCGCAGCTGCCGCTGCACCTGAGGTGCCAGCCTCTGTACGCTAATGGCCGGCGGAAATTTGTATTCCGTGGGCGGGCCTGGGGGCTGTAAGAAATGGAGAAGAGATTAATTAATAAACACACAGAAAAAAAAAGATTCCCTTAAAATATACATTTTAAGATCTATTTTTTTATTTTAATATCCTTAATTATACGTTATTCAGCTATATTCGGATGAAGAATTAAGATCAATTTAAAACCCTTTTTTAAGTCATATCTTTTTACATGAAAAAGCTCAAAAAGAAATTGAAATAGGTTCAAATGGATCTTATTTTGGTTCAAGTATCCAATTTTGTTAGAACGTTTCCTGAAAAGCAACACCAATTTAAGGAAAATGTTTAAAATCGTTTTTATCAGAAGCTCTTAATGAGAGTTAAAGACAACGAAGAGTTCTATTATTATATTTTTTTACTACATGTACTGTGGCTCTTTGCTCAGCTGTTGTTTTTTTGGTTCTTCTGTTTTTTCTGAATGTATGCCAACTCGGTGCTATAACCATTTCGATTGCCCAGTGTACCTGCGGACCGTCCGCCTGCGAATAAAACTAGTCTCCGATATAAAGCTATCGAACTGGAATTTGGCACCAGGACTTTTTACTGAACGTTTGTTTCATTTGTGCTCGAATTTGGAAGAAAGCTATAAAATGCTTAAAAATTTTTGGGGTTAAGCCCCCAAACTACGACGAGAAAATCTCCGTTTGATACGGTATTTCCATATAATTAGAAACACCTTGGCTTTGGTTTTTGTCATGTGCTGTTAGAAAGTGTTTCTATTTATGTGAAATGTATCAAAACGAATTTTTTCGTCCTATGGGGCTTTAGGAAAATCGAACTTCTTTATTTATGTGTATATCTATAAAAAAAGTGTCCTGACTAATTGACTGCCCGAACGTTAAGAGACAAAAAGCTGAAATTTGGACAGGAGTTTACATTAACAGAGTATCCATTAACCGTGCGTGGTAAGATTTTGAAAGCGGGTGGGAAGTGCATGGGTTTTTAAGTGTTTTTTTTGGTGGGATGTGGGCGGGAAATGGGTGGTATGTATGCGGGAAGTAGGTGGGATAGGGTTTTGGATACTGTTGAATGTGCAGAGAAGCGCGACGGGTTATATGCTAGTACTGGTATAAGGAGTTTAACCTGACTAATTGACTGAACCATAAGAAATATGAAGCTGAATTATTTACAGTACTTTTTATCTTATAATAAAATTGAGTACCAAGTTCGAAATTTTTGAAAATTCTGTAGGTAAATATGGAAAATTCGCAGAAAACTGTTGTATAAAATTATTTTGTTTATTATTCGATCAGATTCAAACTCATTTTCAAAGATCTACATACAGGGTTGTCCATATTCGACGGACCCATCTGGCAACGCCATAACTTTTGACAGAGATGTCAGATCGCTTAATGACATACCGCGTTTAAAGCGTCAGTCCAAGCAGATTTTTACCATGGAACAATACACGCCACGCGAGCGCTCTGAAATAGTTGAAATTTACATTCAACAGAACAAGTCAATTGTGAAAACTCAACGTGCTTTTAAAAAATTAAAAAATGTGACCGAAATGTGTGAAATGGGACCGTAAATAAGCAAAATTGCCGTATTTACGCCACTGAAAATCCTCAGGAGATTCAAGAAGTGCCTCTTCATGACGAAAAAGTCACAGTTTGGTGCGGCGTTAGTGCGAAAACGGTCATTGGGCCGTTTTTCTTCCAAATGAAAATGGCCATGCTGTTACCATCAACCAGGAGCGTTATCGCGACATGATGACCAATTTTGTGATGCCAATTATTCGTCGAAAGCGTATGAGGCAGTTCTGGTTTCAACAAGACGGCGCTCCACCGCACACAAGTCGCATAACAATCGATTTTCTGAAGAAATTGTTTCCGGGCCGTTTGATGTCGAAAAGTGGTGATTTGGACTGGCCACCGCGTTCGCCCGATTTGACGCCGCCTGACTTCTTCTTGTGGGGATATTTGAAGTCAAAGGTTTACGTTAACAAGCCAAGGACCGTAGAAGAGCTCAAGGACAACATTCGTGAAGAAATAGCCGCTATTCCGGCCGAAATGTTGGCGAAATCGATGGAAAATGCTGCAAAAAGGGCACAATACGCCATCAACGCCAGAGGCGGCCATTTGAGAGATATCATATTCCAAAATTGATGTAAACAAATCAAACGGATAGCGACTTCGACCAAACTTCGCAGATCAGCTTAAAAACATTCAATATTACCCATGATCGTGTTTGAGAGTGGTGATATTGAGAACAAAACAGTTTTTCTCACTAAAACCTATTTTTCCGATCGAACATTTGTATGGCAGCTACAAGAGGTAGTCCTCGATCCGGTCGGTTCCAACATATTGGCAGCGTGCAGTAAAAGAAGACACCGTGCAAAGTTTCAGCTCGATAGCTCAAACTGAGGAACTAGTTCGCGTAGAAACAGACAGACGGACAGACGGACGGACAAAAGCTTAATCGACTCAGTTCGTCATGCTGGTCAAGAATATATATACTTTACTAGGAGCACTGCAGAGTACGATGCAGAACTTGGAGTGACGTTCTTGGGGCATTGTTTTAGAGGCCTCTGCCCTTCTCCCAGACGGGAGAGAATGCCAGAGATGTGGTAGCACTATGCACACCGGAAAGAGCCCACGATGCCTCGCTCGGGAGAATTTCAATGATGATCTGTCGGGCATAGTCAGGCCAATGATTCTTGATCGATGACCGACAGTTAAGGAAATATTTCCTGTACTGACTCGTTTTATTTTCATATCGGTCTGCAGTGCAGACTCTGGACCTCCATATCTGGTCGAGAGTAAAATGCATCGCGGACTGTATCATGCAGTTAAGTTTACATAAATGTTTGATTTGCCTTAATATTAACCTATGCTACTACCCAGCCTAACCAAGGCAGTGACGACTCGCCAGGGCTGGTCGTTCGGATCATCATGCGTCTGGGTCAAAGGCCTATTCCAGTGTCACTCTCAATAACGGAGGTAGCGGACGAGGTTGACCGAGACGAAGAGATACTGGACGCAATGACCTGCCTAGCCGAAAATAACTCTCACGAAGGGAAAAGCGATGAAAGAAGACTAGGGACGAAGTTGGGGTGGCCAAGAATAGACCGCAGGCAGATAAGGACGTAAGGAAATGCATGGAATGTATCATCGTAGCCAAGCAGAGAATCCGGCACCGATGGACAGGTCAGGTTTCTTAACAGGCCCGTGGAGATGTGACAAATTGCTCGGACCACTGCCGAAAGGCAAATGCTTTCTAAGAACTGATAACGGGAGACACTTCATTAGTAAGGAATTTGAAGAATATTGGGGAATTAATGCCATACAACAATTAAAAACACCACCATACTGGCCACAAGCTAACGGGGAAGAGGAACGAACACGCCAAAAGAGAAAATTATTAGGAGGCACTTCAAGAATCTGTACAACTTGACATCGCACAGCACTATCGGTAGCTCAACAGAACTAATGCTCAACCGGGTGATTCGGGATAAGATTCCCGGAATTCGGGAAGTGGTGGGGGAATACTCGGACTCAGCAGAAAGAGATCAAGATTTGATCCACAAACAAAGAGTGAAGCTGATCGCGGACAAAAAGAGAGGGGTAAAGGAAAGTCCCGTAGAAGTGGGTGACAGAGTGCTTATTAAAAACGATTTTGTTCCCTCAAAAATTAACTCTTATGTGAACTTTAACGCAACTGAATATGAGGTCACGGAGATGAGGAGGACAACATCGTGAAGTTGTCAGATGGGCAACGCACAGTGACGCGAAACGTGAGACAGTTAAAAAGATACCGGCAAGGACCATAGCCTTCTGTGATACACTGAATGCTGCCTCTTTTAGCGGATCCAAAAATGTACGACTTCGGCTTAAATTTGGCATCAGCTAATTCTGATTTTCTTGTAACCTAAGATGTGGGACAGTATTAGCGAAATTATTAGTTTGAGCACCAGTTGCACCAACAAGAATGCAGGGCGAATTGTTAGTCTTTGGTAACTTGTATTCTATCTGGATTCAATCTTAATTCGAAATCAAAAACAACAACTTAGCATTCACCAAACTTTAGTCTCACGAGGTAACATTTAGAGAACCAAGTCTGTTCGAGAATGATGCTCACCTATGTATGTGCAATATTTCTTGATCCGAGATATAATCGGCCCTGTTCCGAATTCCGGAAACCGACTCCTGTGTAAACGTCGTATTTTCTTATTTCAAACTTACAAATCAAAATGGAAGGTGCGAAGAATGTCTGTGGATACTAGATCGGGTCGTTTCTTTTGACGAATTGATTCCACTTGATATTGAGCAGTCGGTTTCAATTGCTTAAGAATTTCCGATTTTCGTTAAACCGGATCTAGTAACCATAGATCTAATTGTCAGCTTCCATGTAAAATTGTTCAATTGGTATTCCACTTGCAAACGTTTACACGAAAACCGACTCCGGAATTCAGAACAGGGCTGAATATATCTTTATCTGCAGAGCAGAAAATTAACTGTTTTAAATTGTTATGAATTCTGCACAATCAAATAATAAAAAAAATTTTTTTTTAATTAAAAAAAAACAAAAAAAAAATACACATATTTTTAAAAATTTTTTTAACAACAATCTGACATGTTCATAAAAATATGTATTATCATAAGTTTTGCTAGCAGTACCATTCGCACAAATAAGTGTTGACCGTTTGTTTTCAGGAGTAAAATTTTAAATAAATCCCCGCATTTTTCGGCATGATTTGTCAGTTATATTATATACTTATATCCGTAACCGTAACCAAAACCCGAAACAGAATTAGTTTAATAACCGTAACCAGTACAGTAACCAATACCTCAAACCATAATATAACCGTAACCGGAAAAAAGTGATCAGACAAAACAGTAACCCGTTATTCGTTCTGATTTAAATTGTATTACTTTATATGTAAAGTGAAAAACTTATCGTAGGTAGCTAAATCAGATTGTGAATTTGAGCGATTTGGAATCAACTACTCAAATCATCTTGGCTTTGTATAGTCGGTTTCAATTCGCTTTATTAAGCGTTTATACGAAAATCGCTAGTGATTTCTGTGTCACTACCGAGTGAGTTTAGCTGGCTATAGGTCCGAAAATATTTGTTTTAAATTATTGTGCTAAATATTTTAATTTTTGGCATTAAAAGTGAACACAAAACTATTTGACTAAAAATTGAATCTTTTTAAAATTTAATGTTTTTTTTTTTTTAAGTGTGGGATAGAAAGTGTAGAGTTTCGGCTTGTTTCGATTTGTGCTTGATGCGAATCGAAGTTCATTTCAAGGTATAAGTTTGTTTTGCACCGACTTGCACAACATTCGGTCGGAAAATGACAGAATACTGTTCTATAAAACTCTTTTGGATTTCATCCGAGAGGGCTTAAGCTCATTTTTAAATCTCGGCATAAAAAAATTCAACAATGAATTCTTAAAAACTCATCCCCTTGGCGTAAAATGGGGGGAGGTCAAAACTACAAAAATATGGAACAAGTGACTTTTAATTTTTGAAAATCTCCCCCAAAGTCGTAAAATGAACGATATTTTTTTTAATATATATATTTTAACACCCACCGGTTTTTTTGTGTCGGGTGCTGCCAAAAGCAAAGCATCCGGTGACCCGTTTGGCACAGTACCCCCAGACGCTCATACAATTTAGGTCAACCATCCGGCAGTTTGCTAAGGGGTAATCATCGGACTGTCCGATCAGCACAGCAACGCCAGACGTTCGCACACAAATTGTCAGCCAGCCGCCAGGCGGTTTTAGGACTGCCATCGGCCAGGCCATTTACCACTTACCACCCGGCATTCAGCTAAGGGTAAACATTGGACAGGCCGATCGGCACAACAATACCAAAGGTTAAACATAATATGCCAACCATCCGCCAGGCAATTTCGGAACAGCCATAGGCCAGCACATTTTCGGATAACCATCCGGCATTCGGCTAACGGTAAACATCGGTCTGACCAATCCGCTCAGCAATATCAGAACTTATACTTGAAATGTCAGCTATCCGCCAAGCGATTTGGAACAACCATCGGAATGGCCATTTCGGTTAACCACCCGGCAAGTCTGTTAAGGAAAACCATCAGCCAGACCGATGCGTACAGCAATACCAAAGTGTACACAGAAAATGTAAGACCGCGGTTGTCTAAAGTTTTTAAAGAAACAAAAACTTTTTATTAGATGTTCCTAGGCGGGATCGAACCCTCGACCTCCCGCACTGAAGGCAAACACACTTCCCGCCGCACCACAAATGGCTACATTTTCAAACCCTTGCAAAGATTATTATAATTTTTCCCATAAGTTTGCAGCGCATAGAAATATTCATTCTCGATAGTTCCTTCGGCACAGACGAAGTTAGCTGGGCCTTCTCGTTATTAACCATTTGGCAATATCTAAAGTTCACGCATTGGGTGATGGAAATTAGACCGCGTGAATTAAGACAGCCGTCGGCGGTCTAATTTCATTTTTCAAAATGAATTTAGACCGCTATCATAAAATGAAATAAGGCCGCGCAGTCTAATTTCATTCTCAAAATAAATTTAGACCGCCTTCACAAAATGAAATTAGTTAATTAATTATTAATTTTGATCGCCATTACAAAAGAAATGTATTTTTGGTTTTTTCATAAAAGAAACTATCTATAACATTAAAAAATAATGAAAATTTGATACAAAAAAAATCGCGCGATTTTTTCGATTTTCGCCTGCGGCGCTGAAAATTTTTAAATTAAATAATGCACAATGCAAATCACTCAGCTGATCAACATACTCAAAAGCTTATCACTTAAATAATTTAAATCGGTTCTTTTTCACATCTGTACAAAAATTCCTCTCATCAAATACTTAGTGTAAGAACAAGACCGCGCGGTCTAATTTTACTTTGTGATCGCGGCCTAAATTCATTTTGATTAATGAAATAAGGCCGCGCGGTCTAATTTCATTTTGTGATGGCGGTCTGAATTCATTTTGAAAAATGAAATAAGGCCGCGCGGTCTTATTTCATTTTCAGATGGCGGTCTTAATTCATTTTGCAGAATGAAATTAGACCGCCATACAAAATTCACGGCGGTCTTAATTCACGCGGTCTAATTTCACAGAGCCTCGCGCATTATATGTCGTTCCCCTTTATTTGATCCCTGAGATAGAAATTAAGACTTTTACTGATTTGTATGATTTGGAACCGTCATATATGATGGGAATAACGGAAGCAAATATAAGGTTTGTTAAAAAAGACCAACTTTTAAATTTGGTGGTGTACTCTTTTTTTATGTTGGTACACCTTTTCTCAACAAATGTACCTATGATGGCATAATCAGCCACGTTGTACTTATTGTTTCTTTTGGACAGATATCATTGTTCAAAATTTTTTCTTAAGTTTGAGAATGAACTGATGAAGAAGCATTTGTATATGGTTATGACGCCAAGACCGAAGCACCTCCCCCAAGTCAAGCTGCCAGATTCTAGTAGGGTCAATAAGGAATATTTCGTGAGGATATGTGCATTTTGAGTTAAGCATTCGGTACATTGCGGTTTTTATCCGCCGACATTCGTCTACCCGACTCTGCAGACTCTAAATCAGCAGACGCGTCAGTCAGTAGACACGAAGTATAATTTTTTTAAGTGCGAATACACAATCATTATGTTTCCTGATTAAAGCTAAATGAAAAGATGTGCGTTTGTATGCACTTAAGTTAAGAAATTTTTAAATGAGAACTTTATAAAATATGTCAAATATATATAGCACATTTAGTTCGGAGTTTGATCTTAGCAACAGTAGCACTGAGCTAGAGCATTCGACTGAGAAGCGTACGGTCCCGAGTTCAAATCCCAGTAAAGGTATGTTTAAAAAAAAAAAAAATTTCAGAGTTCTTTCAACACATTCTAAAAATGTGTTGTGATGTTGCGGTGGTTGGTGGTAATGTATAGAAACAAATGTATATATAAAGAAATTTTTTTTTTTTTGTTCTTTGTGATAAGACCGCCTGGCTTATGTTAGTCCACTGCCCGCCATAGGCTTACCCAAACAGCCTTCCGCTCGGTTGACACTTTTTGTCTGACCGTGGCGGCGTGTCCGATTTCTGACATCCCAATAAAATCTGGTATGAGAGCTGTATGCCGATCACCCAGAGAATTGATTAAAATTATTGTGCTGTCTTTCATTTGGGAAGTATATTAATGACAGAACAAAGGGATACATCATTAAGATCAATTTGATATTTGAAAGATCTAATCGATACGAAAAAAGGATATTTTGCCACAGTTCAAATGGATAGTTTTCAAATATCCTATAGATAAATGAATATTAACATAGGCTTCGAAAAGATCCAATGGATCCCCAAGTAAAAAGAACTATCCAGTCAAAATGGATACAAAAAAAGGATCATCAAGAACTATCCTATTTTAATTCGGTTTAGATTCTTACCTGCCCGCCGTGCATTAGTTCGCCATAATAGGCACCCGGCGGTGGTGGCGGCGGCAGCGCTTGTTGCTGCTGCTGCAGACTTTGGCTGTGTGGAGCGGCGGCGTTTGGTTCATACATATGTTCCGTGGCGACATTGGTTGGAGGAGCGGAGACAGCCAGACCTTGGGCAGTGTTTGGTGCGGTGGCATAGTAGGCCAGCTGTAAAGGCGTACGACTGGCGCTTACACCGGCGCCATTAAGGAAGCCCATGGCACCACCAGAGCCACCAACTCCATACTGAACGGCTGTGGGTGGTTGCGGGTTAGGAACTGCAGCGGCGGCAGCAGCAGCAGCAGCGGCGGATGTGGAGGGAGGCGAGGGAGCGGCTCCATATAGTAGACGCTTGGGACTGACACTTTGGGGTTTGCTGCCAGTGGGAAGAGAGAGCAGGTATTGTTGCTGTTGTTGTTGGTAGAGTTGCTGCTGTTGCTGTTGCAGCTGGGCCAGCTGGGCGGCTGCAGCCGCTGTGGACGTATTGACTACACTGGCCTCCAGTTGGGGCAGAAGTATAAGTTGTTGCTGCTGTTGCTGGTAGAGCATTGCTGCCTGTTGCTGCTGCTGTTGTTGCTGTTGTTGTTGCTGTCGTCCCGCCAGCACATGCTGCTGCTGAGGTAGATACTCCGAGGAAATGCAAGTGCCGGTGGCGGTTGAGGAGGTGACAGCAGGTTGTAGCAGACCCCCTCTCGAGGTGCTGGGCATTTGTACTTGCACCTGCACCTGCCGGATGGGTGTCGTCTGCAGAGAACGGCTGGCCGAGGAGCAAATGGAGGCCGTTATGCTGGCCGATTCCCAATGCTGCCTTAAGGCATTCAGTCGTGCCTCCTCCAAGGCAATTTCTGTCTCACTGGCCGAATCATAGTCGGGTCCCTCATCGATCTTTTTGTCCAGCATGCGAAAGAAGTTCTGTTGGCTGGAGGAGATTTCTCTGTAAGATTTTTGTTTGATTTTGGGTAAATTAGTTGGGTGTGATGTTTGTTTTTGGGACTGGGAGGTGGCGGCGGCGGCGGCGGGAGGGTTAGGTGGTCTACTTACTGGCTCTGCAACAGCGACAGATTCTTGGCACGCAGCAGCGAAACGGCCACATCCTCCTCGGTATCCTGTATGTCCTTATTGCTTTGCTCTTCGCTCTCATCATGCTTCTCGCGTTCACGCTGCTGCGCCTTCTCGGCATCCTCAATGTGGCCTTCATCCTCGTCTGTTTCGGCATCTGAATCGGCTGGGTGGGACGAGAAGAAAAATGATGGCAAATAAGTTGGCTGTGTGCACAAAAGTTGGCCAAACAAAAAGTGGCCAAGTTTGGCAATAAAATGTTGGGAAATCTCTTAAAGAGGCAAGAACTGGGACAGCAATAAGTTGAACATGCATTTTAAAGAAATTTAAGTATTAAAGAGATTTTCAAGCTTAAACAATCCATTTAAATTGTTTGCTACTAAAATTCCCAACTGGTTCTAGCACTCCATGTGTAATAATCTCAGCTTGCCTCAATCTTTACCATATTTATCCTTTTTTTTAGTACACAAAAGTTGTGTTCCTTAAGTATAAGCCGAAAAGTATACCAAGTTAACCAAGGCTGCAAACTAGATTTAAACCGAACCGGCTCAACTTTTCTTTTTCTGTGAACCGAAACCTTAAACCGACACATTTTTGAACTAATAGCTGAAGTGGATCTGGTTCCGGTTCAAAAATTAAAGAAAAAGCGACTAAAGAAGAATTGGTAAATGTTTATTATAAGACCCGTTCACAAAGGGATTTGGAGCCTGATATAAAAAAATTATGTAGTTATATTGGAAAAAAATGTCACGGTAATTATTTATATTCACTATAAATTGAATATATTCTTTATCAGCATCAGCAGCCGATATAGCCATGCCAGTCTTCCCGTCGACCCGTTGGTATGAACAAACAGATCTCAGAGTTGGTAAAAAGTTATTGTGATTAATGCCTTTAAAAGTATGCTATGCTTTTAAAAAGACTTAATTGAGAATAATATTTATTCTTTTTTGGCTAAACACTAAATTATGTTTTATACCTTTAACTGGTCCGACAATTTAGGTGAATATTATGTGTAGATTCTGCATGACGCTGCCATATCTGACTACAATTGTCTACGTTGAGATTGATGATTATAAAAGGATATAATGTTTGCATACTTTGAAGGGCATCACTTACAATACATTTTGTGTGTATAAACGTAGTACTAGTTTATTCAAAATTTTTGACAATTCCGGTTCTAATTTTTTTTTCTTTTTAAATTTTCGTAGCTGCCACAGTTCGCTACCTACGCATTTAATCTGAACGACAGGCTTAAATGCCAAGGCCAAAATAACATGTGTTTCGGCAGTTATTTAATCTTTAACATTGAAGAATATGTAAGCAATTGCTTAATAAAGAGTGTGGACAAACAATTAAAGGTGAGTTTGATTTGATGATATTTACATATGGGCATTTCCAAAAAAAGGTCCACCTGGGCCAAAAAATTAAAATGGTTAAAAACAATATATTTGATCGAATTTTCATAAATAGATCGAAACAATAAAATTGAAGTAATATAGGCTAATCTTACATTTACTAATAGCCCAATTGATTATATTCGGTTTTCACGGCCGTAGCAGCGCGATTTTTTCCATTTTGGCATTAAATTTGCTAAATTTTTTGGGAAAAAGTGACTATAGATTACATGTACTTTCGCTATTTAAATACTTTCTGATGGTAGAAAGGGCTATACAAGAATGCATAAGAAACCATGAGAAACTATGCTAATGCAATTAACTGTAGTTTTTTGCTTCGCATTATAGCGAAACCACACCAAATATGATGATGGAAAAATGTCACGTTCGGGACATGTCACGTATCGACAGAGATAAATATTTTTTTACAAAAAATGTACTCAAGATTTTTAAATCAAATAATATACATTTCAAAGAACTTTTCATTCCTAATATGTTAAGAATTTTTT
>JAEIFU010002825.1:0-37266 GCA_018904235.1 Lordiphosa stackelbergi
TGCTTGTTTCTTGAATATTATAAAAATAAGCATCGTTTTTTAATTTTAAATAAAAAATCCCAAATCAATAAATTTTTTTCGAGTAATTAATAAAACTCAAAATATTATTCTCAAGAATTGATTTTTTTTGTTTTTTTTACTCGGATAAAAATCTTGCAGGAATTGTATAGTCCTTTGGCAAAGGATTATTTTGGCATTTTTCAAACCTTTGTCCGATTATTCTTTACCAATGATTGTTTAGATAAAAAAAAGAAAAATAAGACTTATTTTCGGTCCCTGGTTTGAAGTAATGTAAAAAATATTTGTTTTAGCGTAGACATTTGTCCGACGAAAAAAAGGCTAAATCTTCAAAAGTATTTTGAATATCAAAAAGTTCTTTTAGGGCGATATTCTCAAATCTTCGAAATATAAACCAAAAATAAATAATCGAAAACCAACTTCCCTAAAAGAGACGCCGGAGATGTTCACAAAAACTCCTCATGGTAGAGCGCTTCTCCATGTGTTTCCACTTTGTGTGAATCCTTAAATGTTTCTGATAGTAGTTGAGGCTGCTAGGTTTGTTATCCTTGTTGGGTCTCATGTGTCTGGATTTTGTTTTGCTTTTGACATCTGGGACTAATGATTGCTGAATTTTCTTCAAGAAGTAGGCCTGGCGTTTGGGCAAATAGTTTACCTTATTGAAAACTGAGCACAATTGATCAGAGACCATGATGCAATAACATAAGGTGGTTCCGTCGGCAACAGACATCCACTTATTGTATACTTGCAATAAGTGCGAGTGAAAGGAACATAGTAAACTGAGTGTCGTATTGAGTGTGAGTGAGGCGACAATGTGATTGTTGATTAACCCTTAGCATGTCCGTAGGGTTTGAATATGCCATTTATAATAAAAAGTAGAGACATTTTTTTTAAAGTTTGATTTTAATAATTTAGAATTACCAATTAAGCGCTGCTTTTGGTTCTTAATACAAATTTTTTTGTTTAAGTACTTAACTCTAAAATATATTCTTATTTTAAAATAAAAAGAAATTACAAATTTATCCAGCTCTACATTTTGTGCTGCGATTACTAATTTTTCTTTTAAATTGTTTTGTTATTTTAAAATTTTCTTTCGTATAATGAGAAAAATTATTTCTAGCTCTTTTAGCTTATTTTTGAATTGATCCGACGGTTTAATAAGGCCGCCGTGAGACACCTCATCTACATAGGTGAATGTCGAACTTTGTTTCAAGCAGTCACTCATCCTTAGCCTTTTAATGACATAGCCGGCGACATACTCTATGGCATCCTCCGTCGACTCATCCATTTCGATGCCTTCAGGTATGTTGTTGGCTATGCTTTGCTCGTCATCTTCAAGCTCATCATCTTCAGGCTTATTTTCCTTATTTTCTAAAGCTAAAGTCTAAATTAAGCCAGCTATCAGAGTTGTCTTCTTCCACATTTCCAGTGTTTCTCAACAATTCTGTATTTTTGGCTGGATAAAGTATAAGAATTATTAGTAAATAATAAAATTAAAAGAAACACGTAAAAGACAAAACACATAAGACAACACATAACTACCTAAATTCTCGATTCACACTTTGCTGAAACATATAGCTAAACATTTAACAAATATAATTAATAAAATGAATTAATTTTGTAATTCATTCTTCTAAATTTGACATACCTATTAAATATTTTCTTAACCTATACTTAAACTGTAGTGGAGTTGGATGGTCAAACTGTCCACCCTCGATCGCATAGCGCCAAAAAAATTTTCCACTATGTCTTGGTTAAGACGGCTAGTTAGTAATTATTCCATGTTGTATTTATCTTTTAAATATATGTACAATCCATCAAGGGATGCATTATTTACGAGAATCCCTTTCTGAAATGGCAGCTTTCGGGATTTGCCAAGAATTTCTGAACTCATTATTTTCGTCATTTTTTCCAAAACATCTCTTTGGAATTGGAGTTGCTTCCCATAAGGCTGCGTGGATTGGATGCAATTTGCCGTTGAAAGTTTTGAATTAAACACGTCGAACCAATCATTCAGTAATTTAAACAAATCCGACGTTTCGCACGCATTTTCCACATCATACCCCAACGAATAGCAGCGTCTGATGGAGCTGGCGGTAGTGTTGGAAAATAGCTGCGTTGCCAATTTTACCTTTGTTTATCTAGCGAGCGAACATTTAAATGGTTCTCGCTTATTTTGAACAGTATAGACACATCAGATTTAGCGCAATGATTAAGTGTCTGTTGGACTGTCGTTTTGGTCAACTTTTTTCCATTTAATGTTAATCCGGAATCCACATAATGGTTTCGGACCAACTTAATTAAATGTGGTGTATCCGAAAAACGAAAATTTTTAAATGTTCGTCCGTTGGATGGCTAAACCAGGTTTTTGCTAAAAAAATTACAAAATATTAAAGATTATTTTATTATTTTTAATTTTAATGCTTGTGACAAACTTACATTCTGATACACCAAGCTCTGACCACAGTCTTTGGTTTCCAGAACCCAAATCGGATACAATAGCTACTACTGGATACCCTTGTTGTGTGTAGCTTCCTTATTATGTTGTTTAGGGTATCTGCGTCCATTCGGGTGCTGAAGTCAAAAAAAATTGGCTGCTTCCACGATTTTTTGAGACCACGAACAATAGCCAGTTGCACATAGTTGCTGGGCTCGTATATGACATCTGCTGAGCTGTCGTACTCAAAGGCTGCAGCGACCTTCATCTCGTCGAAGGCCAGTACGCAAATCTTGTCGGCCTCGTCCATTGCATCATTTTCCATAAGGTCTATGGCAACATCCAGGTATCCTGTCTTTATGTCCACATCTGATAACCATCTATACAACGTGGTACGGCTGGGTAACGGAAATCCTTTTTGTGAAGATGGTTATACGCTCGAGGGCCAGCGGTGTGGAGACAAATAGCTGCCGATATGTCGTCTGATGTAAATGTGCTTCTTTTTCCACCGTTCTTCAGTATTTTAATTTGAGTCTCGGTAAAAATTTTCCCAAGAGACTCTTCTAATTGGCGAGACTCCTCAAGCTGATTTCGTAAACGTTGTAAATCGTATTCCATCGATTGAATTATCTGCCTCAGTCTCTTGTTTTCATTGGACAATGAACAGCACCTACAAACACAGTCACATTATTGTTTACAAAAATGTACATGCTTTTACTATTTTAACTTACTCTGTTTGCGTACTGGAACTGGCGTAGCCTTCTTTTTTACATTTTCTGGTTCAGGCTCTATTTCCATTGTTGGAATGGCATCTTTATTAAGTCTCCTTCTTTTATTTGTCTGACCTTTGTTCGGTGTAGACTTCCACTGCGAATCATTAAAGTGTGTGGCACAGATTTCCGAGTTTTCACCCAGGCTGCACTTGAGGCTTTGTTTCCACAATTTTCTTTTCAAATTACACTTCGGTACATGAACAAGACTCACTCCCGTCACAACTTTGCAGCAAAATTTGCAATATTTCATATTAATATGTGCACGCTTAAGGGTTAATGAACAACAAAAAAAATTCGTCCGCACACAACCTTTCTCTACAACAAGCAAACGTGCACTGAAATAAGTGGACACTTCGTAAAACTTCGGCTCCCGACGGAACCACCTTATGTTATTGCATCATGTCAGAGACCAGCCAGGCCTGGTGCTGGCAACAAGCTCTCGACTTCTATTTTCGTTTTGATTTATTTCTATTTTTCCATTTGCTCTAGGATGGCGTTTTAGCACCGCTAAGCCTTTAACACGAGGCAGTGCAAAGTCCTCAAACGAGGCCTTGTCAGTTTAATTTTTTCTCCTTTTTTTTTAAATTTCCAATGACCAAGAGTGAACCAATCACATGCACAGTTAGCTCCCTTTGTCTATTGTGTTCTTTTGATATAAATTCTTCTTCTTTCTTTTGTTGACTATCCGATACTTTGGCCTTTTATTTCTTTTTTTAGTTAAATTCTATTAAATTAAATACAGCAGAGCTGAATTGCCATAGTCAATGAAACGGACCAGAAATTTGGGTTGCTGGTGTGTCTCCACCTTGGTGACCGGGGCACATCGGAAAGTGTCACCACGTTTGGCCAACTATTAGAAACCCACGGTAATGGCGCCGGCATGACGCACATGGTTGGGCAACAGTTAGAGAGCATTAAAGATAACCGACTTCGATATACCCGTTACTCATGAAAAAACATGTTTAAAAGTGTTCCCGCGTTCCTTAGTGTGACCATCCAAAAAGTATGCAACATTTTTTTAGGGTGGTAGAGGGGAGGGCTTGGTTCTCTTTTTTGCTTATAACTTGAGAACCGTTCATCCGATCTTTATCATTTCTTCGGCAAATCGATTTATTTTGCTAATTACTAACTATCTCTAGAAGGTACGAATCCTCTATCTTTAAAACTGTAGGAGATATAACTTTTTTTCCAAATTGCGGGGGCGGGAGGGGGCGTGGCCGAAATTTGGAACAAACTTGATCTGCGTGCAGATAAAAGAAGCATTTGTCCCATACATGACAAACCTCTATCTCTTACCATCTCTTAGATCTAGGTGTTCATACAGACAGACGGACGGACGGACGGACGGACGGACGGACGGACAGACGGACAAGGCTAAATCGACTCGGCTGTTGATGCTGATCAAGAATATATATACTTTATATGGTCGGAAATGATTCCTTCTGCCTGTTACATACATTTGCACGACTTTAGTATACCCTTTTTACTCTACGAGTAACGGCTATAAAAAAAAACAAAAATGAACCAATGATGCACCAAACAGTACATTGGGTGCATTGGCTTCTCGACGACGTTATGCGAAATTTCTGTGAAGCAGATGCGACAATTTTGTTTATTAACCTAAACAACGAGGTGGAAATGAGAAGATTTTCGCCCAATTTGCGAACTGTAGACAATTCGGATGTTCAACTGCCTTTAGCTGTTGCACCAATTGAGCTTTGTGTGGCTTCATGGCAAGGTCTTTATGCAAAATTCGCATTAAAGAAGTGCGCGAAATGTTCAATTGTTGAGATCGATTGTGTACACGCACATTTTCAGCAACTGCAGCAGAAATTTTTTCGGTACAGCGCACCGAACCAGTACGTAATTGGGTTGGTTTACTCACCCACATTCCAGTTTCCACAGAATTGATCCACAAATTCAGTTTTTTTTGTCGAATTTCTTAAAGTTTGAGTCGACTCACCACTTTGGAAATATGTTTTTAATATTTCCCAACTTTTTTAAGCGAATATCGAACCTTTTCGTAAATGTCAAACCTTTTACTAAATATTAGTAGCTTTCCGAATGACATTTAAAGTTTTTAAAGTCAAATTATGAATAGTTCAAGTTCCAAACACTACACAGAAAAAAATGCCGGGAAGATTTCAAGCATATATAGGAATGATTTCATCCCGAGCGTACTCATTGTTTATTTTGACGTTATTGACGAAAACAATCGATTTAAAAAATTGTATAAAATATAGACAATGTTAAAAACATCTTAAATAAAAATAAGAAAACATAAAAAACAAAAAAATTATTAAAAAAATATATAACACTACGCTCCTACTGTGACTTGATCCTCGGCCTCCACGCTTGTAAGCGAATGCGTAGTCCACTTTACCACGGCTGTTGTTGCTCTCAGAGCGAAAAAAAGGCTGTCAACTCAATTACACATACATTATAAAAAAGCCTTATTTACTAAGAAAGCCTAACAAAGAAAAACTAACGAAATTACAGAATAACTAATAACGACTCTGACACGATGGGGGAATTTTATTTGCCCGTCCGGCCAGCTATGCCCCGATTCACAGCCAATTGTAGTCAGAGACGTTATTAGAGCTACAAAAAACTTTAATGATATGGAGATAGAGAAGATGAAAAAAAAAAACCAAAACCTAAATAGGAGCAAAGGAAAAAAATAATAATAAAATAATAAAACTAAAATAAATCAGATATAAAGAAAACAAATTTAAGAAAAAGAGAAAAAAAATACTATCTAAATGTGAAATTTAAAACTAACTAAAAATAAAAAATTTATAAGATAAACTTAAAATTAAATAAACAGAAATCTCTGACCCGGTGGGAGAAGATTTTTAGCCAGTCCGGCAATCTATGCCCCTACTCACAGCCAGGAGAGGTCAGAGATTTCCCCTAAGATAATTATAGAGGGACGTTTTTAGAGAGAAGAGAGAGATCTGTTGAGAGCAGGTGATAGAGATCATTATAATTTTGACATAAGACTCGAAATCGATTGTGCTTTGCATAATCAGTTGTGCATCCAGGCAATATTAAAGGAAAATAGTTTCTGGTTGGCCTAGAAGGAACGGAGAAGTTAAGGCGACCTAAAAGTTCTGAAGAATCTACATCACCAATAATTAGTTTATGAAGAAAAGAAACACCTAATACTGTTCTACGGTTAGCTAACGAAGGAAGGTCAATAAGCAAGAGTCTGTTAGAGTACGATGGCAGACGAAGGTTAGGGTCCCAATTTAAGCCACGTAGGGCAAAAAGCAAGAATTGCTTCTGAACAGATTCAATACGATCTATATGCTTTTTGTACTGCGGACACCAGACGGACGAGCAGTATTCAAGTACAGGACGGACTAGAGCAGTGTATAAAAGCTTTGTGGTATATGGATCATTAAACTCTTTCGACCAACGTTTAATGAATCCGAGTACACCATTTGCTCTATTAACAATAGAGGAGATATGAGGATTGAAACTCAATTTGGGGTCAAAAAGAATTCCAAGATCAACGACTGTAGAAATTCGTTCCAAGGGTTCATTGCCAATCGTATAGGTAGCTAGCGAGGGCTTGCAACGATGAAACGTCATGAACATGCACTTGGAGCAATTAAGGTGTAATTGATTAATCAGACACCAGGACTGCAAGGAGTTTAAGTCATCTTGCAATTTGATGGAGTGCATCGGGTCGTTGAAAGATAAAATAAGTTTTACATCATCGGCGTACATAAGTATCCGAGAATTCGAAATTATTGTGGGGAGATCATTAATAAAAAGAGTAAAAACAAAGGGCGGGTGACTGCCTTGTGGCACACAAGAAGTGACAAAGACAGGCTTTGACGTGTTAGAGCGAAGCAGAACTTTTTTGAGTTCTATCTTTTAAATAGGACGAAATCCAAAGTAGAAAAGGGGATGGAAATCCTAAACGATCAAGTTTAACGAGGAGCAGATCATGGTTCACAGAATCAAATGCTTTACTGAAGTCGGTGTAGATGACATCAGTTTGTTTTTTTAAAGGAATCCATCGTTAACCATTGAGGTAAATTCAAGTAAATTGGTGGACAGTTGACCGACGCTTTGTAATATATATTGAAAGGGGATCAAGGAATCGAATAGCCATGTAGGGAAGAGGTTATAATCTGTTCAAATAATTTTGCTCTATGTGGATATGATGTTCCTTTTTCTTCTTCTTACAGTGTCAAGTTGATCTTAATTGTGCGACGCCCCCTCCGCCCACTTGGTATATCCAATTGAATACGGTCAGTCTTAGCGTATCTGCCGAGAATGATAGAGAGCGGGGGATCAATCTTCTCCAGCTTAGCAATCTGTGATCACCCCCTCCACCCCCCCTCCCCCGAACCGCACATTGAGTGGGGTCCCCCGCGGTCTTCCTCAGAGGGAAAAGTTTACACCTACTTTCTTCTCCACTTGTTTAACCAGAGCCGTGTTTATAGTTTTGGATAGTCATTGACCGCTTTGCATAATTGATAAATACTCATTTTTTTTATGAAGAGGAATAATAAAGGATTCTTTCCAAAGATTTGGAAAAATAGCAGATTCTAACGATAGATTAAAAAGCTTAAGCAATGGATTGCACAAAGAAATACAACACTCTTTGAGCACACAACTAGGAATGTTGTCAGGCCCAGGGAGAATGAAGATTTTAATGATTTTAAATGAGAAAGTAAGGGGCTTTCGGAAATCGAGGGAGCAGTTATCGAGTTAAGAAGAAATGTTATAAGGATAAGAAGTATTAGTAAAGCGTGTAGAGGAATAAGTAGATTGAAAGAAGTCGGCGAACAGGTCAACGGCTGTGGAGTCATCGTTAGCCTTTTGGTCGCCCAGAAAAAAAGAAGAAGGTAAAGAAGAAGACTACGTTTAGAGTTTACAAAGCTATAAGAATTTTACATCGGACAAGATATTTTCTGTAGCACTCAGCATTGAAAAGTGTAAAGTTTGATTTTGCTATTGAGTATTTAGAAAAGTCAACGGCAGAACCAGAACTTTTATACTTTTTGAAGCATCTAGACTTAATATTTTTTTTTTTTTTTAGATTAGAAAGTCTAGGACAGAACCAAGGAGGATTAGCTGACGCGGGAGAAGCAACGCTATTAGGAATACAGATATCTAAGAGAGAATTAATAGATTCATAGAAAAATTTAAAAGCTAAGTCTAAATCAACCGCATCGTACAAAGGAGTCCAGTCTGTTGCACAAATAAGTTGATTTAATAACGTAAAGTTTCCTTTACGAAAACAACGACGAGGCTTATTCGAAATCATAACAGTCGAAGAGGTAGGTCCAATAACTGAAATAGAGATTTCAAGAGTAGGATGGTAAATATCTTCTGTCAGTGATAGAGGGGCAGACCTAGAGACAACAACATTCGCGCTGTCAGAGACAAAAACGAGATCCAACAATTTATTTAAATTGTTTGGTACTGCGTTAAGTTGAAAAAACGACATGTCCAACAGACTATCTAAAAGTCATGATGTGCTGATGGTACAAGATAAGTAGACCCATTAAAATTTGACCAAGTGATGTTTGGTAAGTTAAAATCACCAACAACAACCATTAAGTCAATGTCTCTTAATTGGGTAAAAACATCTTTGATACAAGCTATATGTTGCATATAAACTTGATTATCAGAAGATGGAGGAATATAGGAGCAGGTAATAAATAAAGAGAATGTTAGAAAAGTTACCTTTACGGCAACAAATTCAACATCCCTAGGCACATTAACATTGATCAGTTCTGATCGCAGGGTGGATTTTAACTGCAATCAGTACACCTCCACCTCTGCGAACTGGTCGATCATGCCGGTAGATAAAAAAAATCATTTGACAATATTTCAGAATCAGAGATTGTTTGATTTAACCAAGTCTCTGAAAATGCAATAATGTCAAACTCAAATTAAGCACTATTTAGGAATAAGGTAGAAAGTTTTCATAACAGACCCCTAACATTTTGATAGGCTATATGAGGACAAACGGACGGAACTAGTTTTTGAAACCCTATTAGAATTAGATCCTACATTTGAGGATTTACTTAAAGAAGGTAAACTAACGGGCATTGGCCTAACTCGATTTCGTGGCCTAAACTCATGAACAATCATATCTGGCAGCCAAAATTCTGGATCACATATGATTGGAAATGCTTCAGATGGAACACTTATGTTGAAGGAAGCAACATCACGAGGTTGGGCAAAATTAAACTTTGTAATCGAAACACTTGCTGAGGTTTTGCTCGCGATATAAGCGGCAATTTTCTCGCAAGTAGTTTCAGGGGGACAACCTAGACACAAAAACTTGCTTACGTGGTGCAATGACTGTAAGAAGAGGACGCTGAGAAGGGACTGAAATAGTGACATCAGGTTCAGGCGGCACAATTGAGGATGGTCTAATCCCGGTGTTGTTAGATTAACAACAACTACTAGCGGCTTGATTCAAGGAGCGTAGGCACGGGAGACAAAGCCAGCATAGTTCCAGGTGATGCGGACAGAGAAATGGTTGGCGATAAATCCAAACATTGAGGCGAAGCTGGCACAGAAGTAGGAGTTTCGGACGACTTCCCAACATCGGAAGGAGGCAGTTCTAAAAACCGACCAGCTGACTCTAACCGACGCGAGGGCTGCGATTCAAACCTATATTCACTAAGCAACTCAGAACTGGAGATAAACTCGCTAGTGAATTGCTTATGTAACTTGCGCAGATTATTATATTTTTTTCTCATGTTATTGCACATTCGAGAAAAATCAAATTGAGTATCACAGCCCTGTTTAGGCTAGCAAATTTTGTCGAGGTCGCGTCCGCTTAGTGCCGCACATTTACCATACATCATGTTTTGGCACAACCAACAACTAACAAACCGTAGTTGGTCCAAATCATGAGCATCTTTGTTTGGGCACGACTTCTTGCAGCACGACATTCTCATAAATTTACCACGGGGGTTCAAGATCAAAAGAGATTTGCAAATCAAAGCGCGTATCACTAACTCACTCTCAGAGCGGTGAAATGAAAGCACAAAGCTTAAAGCTTTCAATGCAAACGAAAACCAAAACAAAAACAAATTTGCGGTGAGAGCGATGCACTCTGAGAGTATGCAACAGCGAACACACACACTAACCTTTATTAAGAGGTGGGAACGGGGGAACCGCCAAATCGAAGTTAGCGAAACCAAAACACAAACAAAATATTGTACACAGGACAGACGCCGTGTTATTTGTATTTATTAATTTAATAATATCAAGATGCACAACTAGAAAGCAAAGCACTCACCGACAGTGGGTAAAATTAATGCAACGATTTAAGTTGATTTGGGCAAATTAAAGGCACTAAAGAAGTCACAAAAAATATTTAAATACGGAGCACAATAAAAGCACGTCTATCACACACAAGAGTTCTCTCTCTCTCTCTGTCTTGCTTAGGTCTGGTAGTCGAGTTGTCTAACGTGACGTCGTCCGTGTGTTGTTTAGTCTTCGGAGGTCCAAGGCTCAAATCCTAGTATGGTGAGTAAGAAAAAAGTTTTTTATTGTTATCTTAAAATTAATCACAGTTTATATTCAAGTGGCTGGTTGTGTGTGGGGGGTCGGTCGGTGTTTCTCCATCCTCCCTCCTCCATCCTCTCCAAAAACAGTTTTTTTAATGTCTTTAAAAATTAATCCCGACGGTTGATTTCGCCTTTCGGATCAACCCATTTTAGTTCCCTTTTCAATTAATCCGTCCCGAATTGAATGTTTTTTTCAGTGTAGATGGACCCCCTTATCTGTCTGTACGTTTATAAAATGATGAAATTTTTCGGGTTAATCACCAATTCTGGGTTTAGTTAATACTCATTAATCTGAACACTTTTGTTAAAAGGTTACTCAACTTGCTGATGATGGGTTCAAATGTTGCACAGTCATAAAGATGAGGCAGTTTCATTGAGCCGCATGTCACCAATTCGGATTGTTTGTGGGAAAAACGACTGTATCTAGAACCGCCATCCGAACCATTTGGCAAGCGTTCCATGTTTCCCATGCACTGCATACCGGAATTGAGAAACGAGGAAATGGGCAACATGTTGGCCTGACGGCAAAACTGCAACTAGTTGTATAGCTGGAGCACCTTCGATGGCATTCTGCAGTCCATGACCTTTCAGCTGTGTCACCAGCTGTTGGAATCTGTGGCTTATTTGCTCACCCAATTGCATCGCGATCGTGAAAAGCAAATTGGATTTAGTCGAGCTTAAAAACAAAACATCATTAACATTAGTTAAACCCAAGACTTGACGTAACAACTACAAACTAAGATATGTTTTCGTTCCTATTACATGAGAGATTCTACTATTTATAAGAACTTGCTTAATCGAACAACTGAATGTTCAAACTCAAAATGAATTTTTGAAATACAAAATGTTGCATTTTTTTTGGTTATAAATAAATTTAATAAAATTCAACTAAAAAAAATAAAAGGTTAAAGTATCGGATAGTCAAATGGTTGATGATGAAAGCGCTGACACTGAGCCTGTTCATATATTGCCCAGTCATTAGATGAGGAAATAAAAAAAAATGAAACTGCGGAATATAGATCGAAGGAAGAACACAATAGACAAAGGGAGCTAACTGTGCATGTTATTGGTCCACTCTTGGTCATTGGAAATTAAAAAAAAAAAGGAGAAAAAATTTAACTGACAAGGCCTCGTGTTAAGGGCTTTACTGTGCCTCGACGCCATCGAGTTCACAAGACTCTCAAACACAACTATGGCGTATTAAAAAAATAGAAAATTCAAGTCGAGAGCTTGTTGCCAGCACCAGTCCTGGCTGGTCTCTGATCAATTGTGCTCAGTTTTCAATAAGGTAAACTATTTGCCCAAACGCCAGGCCTACTTTGATGGCCAGAATTAGTTCAGTTAATTTCCCAGATGTCAAAAGCTAAAACAAAAACCAGACACATGAGACCCAACGAGGATAACAAACCTAGCAGCCTCAACAACTACCAGAAACAGTTAAGGATACACACAAAGTGGAAACACATAGAGAAGCGTTCTACCATGTGGGGTATGAGCTAGAAGCTCCGGCGCACAGTGTAAGATTTTGCCCATGTATTTTTAAAGCTATCGACTTGAAATGTGGACTGAATGTTCAAATACCTTCCAAAGAAATTTTTGGACAAAAGTTAAAAGTGGGCGCGGCAACTTAAAGGGCGTAAAATACGTAAAAACCAGATATTGTTCATTTTCCTAACATACAAGCCGCATTAAAAAAAAGACTAATTTTTTCCAAAAAAAAAATTGAACATAATATACAAATTGGACGACATATCGACCCCTGTGCGCGAAAACATCGTATTTTGATGCCAATTAGTTCTAAATCCAAGAACTCATCATATGGGAACATTACATAGCGATCATCGCTTCGGTTACGGAGATATAACAAAATCAAATTAATCGTAATGATGAGTTTTTTTCTTGAAGGCGAAATGATCGTATGTGCCACACAATACCGATATTCAACAGTCTGGTGGGAAAACAGCTAAATTGGCAGCAATGCTGATGGCAATGGGGCGAGTGAGGAGAGCACGCTTTGAAACCATTGCGCTGTCAGTAACAGTTTGCTCAGATGGAATTTTTCAAATTTGTTTCATCCTTCTTACCTTGTTCTCCTGCATTCAAATTGAACAGGAAATTTTTGCAGTCGTTCTTATTTGTAAGATAATAAGTCACAAGTCTGATTTAGTAACTCAATGTGGACGTTAGATGATCCTCACAATTTTAGGGCCGTTTTCTCATGTTGCTGTTTTTGCAAATCTAGGTGGATTTGCTGTATTTGATTTTCTCATGTTCAAGGTTAGCCATCTAGATGGATTTCGTTGCCATCTACTTCATCCTCATGTATTTCAAAACCATGTACATGCTTAACCAAATTATGTATTTTTATGTGTGCACTCATATGGTCACACTGAAAAATATTTAAAATCAAAAAACAACTGCTGCTGAAAACAGTTAAGTCTGTATTGATTAAAAGTAAACCCAAAATGAAAAATATTGGATGTGGCTTTTGTACGCAAGACACCTGCAGACATAGCCAAAAAAGCTTAAGCTAAGTTCACACAGGCAGATAATTTAGACAAATTTTGATTAAAATAGAGATGATTGAAGATTTTACAGGATTTAAAACAAAAGCTATAGTTTCATACGCAAATAATTTGATCAAATATGCCCGGAAAGTTCCACAATTTGGCCTTTATGGCCAAATTTTCATCAAAATTTGTCCAAATTATTTGCCTGGGTGAACATAGCTGTAGACCTATTGCTTAATCTCCCATCATAGTAACAAGTCGTCAAAAAAAAATATCCTTCTCCTCCTCTGTAAAATGCATGCTCACTTTTTAAAATTGGCGCGCAATAATTAAAACAAATTTTTGCCGATTGACAAGGCGCTGCCAACTCCCTTTTAGTGCCTTTCCAGCCCTCCCGGTGTGACCGTGGCGCAAATGCCCGAATTCATAATCCATCTACATGAGACAACCGATTGCACAAAATCCACCTAGTTGCGAAATCTAGGTGGATTTCGATTTGAGCAAAAACAGGAACATGAGAAAACGGCCATGAGTGTAGGATGGTGTGGGTGTAAGAGAAAGCTAGAGAGAAGTGGGGATCGAGCAAGGAAGATTCGAGAGCGAGAGGCTGGACATATTGGGCCCTCCCACATATAGAACTGAGAGAGACTGGCCCTTGAAAATTGGTCAGTCACCCTCACAGAGAAGCGCCGTTTGTAGGTCATTTCCAATTTGGGAGCAGAAGAGGGAATATAGGGGGCTTGTAGCCGTTGCCAAGGGCACAGTCGAGTCGGATGAGTCGGACCGAAAAAGACAAAACCGAA
Organism: Lordiphosa stackelbergi; assembly: GCA_018904235.1. NCBI lineage: Eukaryota > Metazoa > Arthropoda > Insecta > Diptera > Drosophilidae > Lordiphosa > Lordiphosa stackelbergi. The sequence continues at coordinate 14,095 of JAEIFU010002825.1, forward strand.
ATCAAGAAAATTTTTGAGTGCAGTGACAATTGTAAAAATAAATGTGAGTCGATGTGTGAGTTAATTTTGTAAAGGGGCGGTATCCACGGCTTGCGAAAAGGCCGCGAAATGAAAAACTCCATATAAAAAAAACTGCTGCGTAATTTGTCTGTGTGGCCGTTTCATAATCGGCGATAACTGGCATAGTTTGCCACTACGTTATGTTGGACCAAATAACGTAGCTTTAAGTGCTGTTAACGCCTTTTTTGTTGTGACGAAACGAAAATAGGTTTTGATTCTAGTTTGTGCGGGCAAGACAATAACAACAATAAATTATAAATGAGCGCAGCAAAAAAGAATCCGGGAGAAAACGTCGCCTAATGACAAAGTAATTAAAGTGATACGAAAATGTGAATTCATACTTTATAGTTGTAAAACAAGCTCCCGCTATTGATTGGTGCTTTTATGGCCACATGTTAGCCATCAATTGCTCCAATGCACTTCGGAAAATTCCAAACCTCCTTGAACTTTTTGGCAGGCGTCTTGCAGCATGCCACCCTTACTCCGCGAAAATGGCATCACATACTTTGTCAATAGAGACGCCAATCCTACTTGCTGATCCGATATGACGAGGACACATGACGTAGTAGTTCTCCGGACGCCAAATACCTAGTTTCACAAGGTAGAAATAAGTCAACGAACTTAAGTTATCTCAACAGCGCCAATCCTTACTCCAAAACTACTGCCAATTTCAGTTCGCTTCAATATTGATATTAATTAATAAGAAATCAATATAAAAAGATCCATAATTATGCACCTTCTTAAAGGCGTATATGTACTTCTGTACGTCACCGAAACCATCGTTGATATATCTTAATTTAAATTCTTATTAAATTATTTTGATTTGTTTACGAACCGTTTTTTTTCAGCGCCAAAGCAGCGCAAGGTTACTCTGAATCGATTATCGATAGAAAAATTGTGTTATCGTGTTAATAGCAGTGGCTTAGCAGACTCTGTAAAGTATCTGCGGAATAACAACTTTTTCACGAGAGATTTTTCGCGAGCCGTGGATACCGCCCTTAAGAAAGAAACCAATGATTGTTCTTTTTCCAGAACAATATTGGCATCTCTTAAAAGCTATCGAGAAACTTTCCCTTGGACCGGCTGTAGTCCCGGAGCCACCAACTATCAGAGGATATAGATAGCCCAGACCAGAGGTATTGGCCGACCACAACCCAAGGAGAAATACCTGTGGGGGCCCAGTTCAAGGGCGAAATAGAAATAGCGTTTGCCCTTGCCCGGCGTAGCACGCATCCCCACACAACGGATAGGGAATCCCTCCTCATCACCTTATCACCACGCTGACATGGTCCCTATTTAAGTGAATGCCGGCCTCTTGTCGCAAGCTATTATTGATTTGGCTCACAACCTGCTCGCAGATATACATTCTTAATACACGTCCATTGGAACAAAGCAATATTTGAAGTAAAGCCCTCCGCTAGAAAACAACACTTTAACATACATACCTTTATTGCCCTGTAAAGCAGGCTATGATTGTTAAGCGAGCCCATCACAGTTTTTTTTTTGATACCATTCAACCTCGCTTAAATACATTTAAATACATACAAGCATTTTTTTTGCTAAATTAAGAGAAGTGCCCCTAGCTGTCCCAATCTGGAGCTCCTTTTGGGTGGGTTTAGTGTATGACCCTCTAATATTTATTTATTTATTTACATATATATACATGTTTATTTAATTATTTATTCATTTGTCTGTGTGCTCGTCAACAAAATCATCGCTTGACCCGTTAGATCTGTAAAAAAAAAAGAAAAAGAGAGAAATTAATTGTTAAGTCATGAATTGTTTATGTTAGTTTCAAAAGTATTAATTATGTATCCACGCCTTAGTGTTAGAGCCGTTTAAATTAAAAATTATATAATGTTTACCGATATGGCTGAGTAAATTTTGATGGAGGGGGGGAAGGAATCTACCAACAGCCTGGATTGAGCCGACCGCGACGCTTCTGTGATAGGGCAGCAGACTAGGGACAATTATGATCAGTCGCTGTATGGAGGGGTGGGCCAGTTGCAGGCACAACATCAATGCCTAATCGCTCCTTCTGCCAGATGCCGCTCATTAACCCGTGTCTTACCCGTTTCGTTTAAATGTAAAAGTGTTTGGTAGTGTTAGTAATTTGAATTGTAGACGTTTTGTTGATTTGTGAGGTGTCCGATTTTTTTTGGTTATTGTGCGCACCGCGGGCACGGGGAACTATCGCCCCTGGGATGACCGATGCTAGCCGGTGTCTGCCCAAAGAAAAGAAGCGGTGACGTAACAATATGGCGCCCAACTAAAAATAATAAAAGAAGTCCAGCGACCGTCAAGGGCGCTGACTGTCTTTTAAAGTAAAAGAAAGCCAAAATAATGATAGCTCGCAAATAGTGACTCTCCTTCAGGGGTCTTGGGCGACTTTGCGGCTTGCGAGGAGCCTAATGGCTGCATCGCAATTGCGCAGGGGAAGCATAGACCCATAAAGGACATGACACTTAGGGAAAAATTTAACCATAGAATTTTGAGGGGACTTAGCTGCACTTGGAAGTGGACTAAATGCTACCCAAATAGGAATCGTTTCACATGATCTTTGGATTCTAGAGTGAACTGGTGGCATCGTGGGGCATTTCAGTGTATCGACGATTAGCATCCAATCGCTCTGCTGTCGGCAGCAGTGATGAGTCTGTGTCTATAAACGAAATTAGGACAGGCAGTTAAATATTTTTGTTGTTACATACATGTTCATGGGAGATTTTCTTTTGTTTTTGTTTGTCATAGCAACATTCTAGTTTTGTCCTGTATGTTTCTAGTTGCACTTCTGTCGGATGACAGTGGCCCATGCGGGTATGATACTCGGGATGCGTAGCATTCTCGGCGGCAGGAGCAGCTGAAAGGAAAACAGAAAAATAAAATTTTTATAGTTGCTAAATTTAAATGGTAAGAGCCCCTGGACTGGCGGTCATCAGTACATGCGGATGACTGGACCAGTCAATGTGCTCTGAAAGTTTGTTTAGATCGGGTTTAGGATTATCTGTTCTTGAGTAGCAAAAGTAGAAGCATTGTCAGCGGTATAGGAGTGATATGCAACTCATACAGAAGCGGCGGATTGGTCCGGTATGGGAAAACCTTCTCCCCTTATTATTACATGGAATATTGAATCAAAAAAAAAGAGATTGGAATTCAAGTTAGTCTGAGGTGATAAAGCGAGAGGTGAAATATTGAGAGTTTTGTGTGTTGATCAAGGTTGTGGTATTTTGTATTGATTATAAGGTGCGTTTCATATTTATACGACATGTTATTTTTTTTTTTTTTTTTATTATGTTAGATGGGCATTTCCACAGTCGCGAACGCGAAATCGTACGCCTTTAAAATGCAGAAAAATATAGAAGACAAAACGAATTTTGATTTTGTTTCTACTTTTTGGTAGAATTTTGATAGCAGTATATTTAGTGCAAAGGGAAGGTTCAGTCGATTTGACGATTAAAATATACTTTAAAAAATCATGGGATTTATCACGCGACAAAAATGGAAGTCGTTTTCGACTGCATCTAAAAAAATTCATAAATCTGCGAAAGTTAAATAAATATTTTGAAGCAGTTAACTTTTAAATAAAGGGGAATAATGAAGCTTTTTATTGAGTGCAATCATACGCAATTATTTACATTAGTTTTGTTTTTTATAAGCTTTAATATTATGAAGAACGCGACATTTATCACGCGACATCTTAAAAAAGCTAACAGTGAAATGGACATTTCTTCGGTATTCAGGCTAATTTTTTTATAGTAAAGAATCAGAAAAGCTGAACTTACATTTTAAGATTTATTTGGATATTTATTTTCAATGTTATGTTAAGAAAAATCATTTTAAAAAAAACAATTTTTTTTTCAATCTCGGTGGACCTTTCTGTGGAAATGCCCATATACACAAGAAATTTTTATATTGTAGTGTTATGCTGAATAAATATTTTTTTGGCTTCACTTGTACATATTTTGTTTTACTTTTTTTTATTTTGTCGTTTTAGTGAAAAACTACAATTTGCCAGCGTTTCAAAATTATACGACACTGGCGGTTTTTTTTTGTTTAATTTAGGTTAAGCAAGAATTTGTTATTGACACTCCTTCAGAACTTTAAATGTAGCTTCCATGAGCCATAGTCAGAACTGTTCATTCTTGAGCTTACAAAACGCAGTTCCAGAGTGCCACATCTTGCAAATGCTCCCCAAACCATTACGGAGCCTCCACCAAAATTCCTTTTTGAAAATATGAGGGGGTCCTTTCTTAAATCTCTCCAATAACTTCGCATTCCATCTGGACCATCTAAATTGAATTTCTTTTCATCAGAGAAAATAACCTGAACAAATAATATCATTGTTAACACATTAAGGAAGGAGTGCTGCAACATGCTTACCGAGTCCCATACAGTATTTAAGTTATTCGATGCAAATTGTAAGCGCGCTTGTTTGTGGCGGGTTAGGAGGCATGGTAACTTCTTCATCACACTTCTGACTATGTGATTAGAGCATTTTAAAGTTCGCCACACTGTCGTTTTGCTTATTGGTGTGCTGCTTAGAGATGTAAGTTGCCTGCAAGACACTGTTGAATTGCTCGCTTTCTGTAAAATTCGACGCTTATCCCTTTCAGAAAGTTTTGGTTTACGCCCAGAGCTGCGTTTTATTCCATAATTTGAAGGATTGTTCAAGAAATTGGTGATAACACACCTCGTACAACCAATTAGTTTTGATATTTTGTTAACACTATAACCAGTCTCTTTGTATGCAGTGATCATGCCTTTTTCCTCATCGGTTAACCGTTTTGCACGCGGCATTTTACTTTTGATTAACTTTGATTTCATCAATCATCGAAATTGTCTTAATTTTCTGGCACTTGCAGCATTTGCATTCACTTAAAACGCACTTCACAAAATGTGTCGTATATATATGAAACGCCTGCAGGCAGACAAGAATACGAGCTTTTTCAGTAAAACTAACGGTGCTTTTCCAGCAATGCGTTAAAATTGATTGCAGCTGTGGCCTATCACTCTTTACTCTTTGTCCTTCCATTCTTTACTTTGGTAAACAGTTTTTGGTAAGCAAGCAAAGTTTTAGGAGCTTTTAACGACAAATTCGATGACTGTCGTATAAATATGAAACGCACCTTATATACGATTTTGGGAGGATAATCTCTAGTTTAATTTTTCTTGTTATTTTTAGAAGCATTTAATTGTGTTAGTTTTTTTTGTTAAGGTAATAGGTGGGGCCAGAACAATTTAACAGAACAATTTGGACCTTATCAGTGTGGCTTTAGACCTGGTAAATCCACCACAGACCAGATATTCACATTACGACAAATCCTGGAGAAGACCTATGAGAGAGGCATCAACACACACCATCTATTTGTTGATTATAAATCAGCCTTCGACACGCCGATAAGGTCAAGGTTTTTTAAAGCCTTGTCTACCCTTGGTATACCAGCAAAGTACGTCCGTCTTTGCATGATGACGTTGAGAAATATACAAAGCTCCGTCAAAATAGGAAAGAACCTTTCCGAACCATTTGATACCAAGAGAGGTTTTAGGCAGGGCGATACCTTATCGTGCGACTTCTTCAATCTACTGATGGAATATATACTGCGCCGGTGCCCACATGCCAACAGAACGGGCGCCTTTATTTATTTATAAAGATCTAATGCTACTCGCATATGCCGATGATATCGACATCATCGGCAAAAACGAACGGGCGGTAAGCAGGGCGTTTTCAGAGATTGAGAGGCAGTCAGAACTGATGGGTTTAGCGGTAAATGAGGACAAGACGAAATACCTTGTATCCGCGGACAAAAAGTCCTTGCGTCTTGGACAATTTGTTACAATGGTAGAATACAACTTTAAAGTTGTTGAGGATTTTGTTTACCTCGGAACGACGATAACCAGTGACAACAACATCAGTCTGGAAATCAAGAGCAGAGACCTCAAGCGAAGAACAAAATTAGCCCTATACAAGTCGCTTATCATCCCAGTCCTGCAATACGGCGCAGAAGCATGGACAATGACAGCAGCGGATGAAGCGGCGATTGGCGTGTTTGAACGAAAGATTCTTCGGAGGATTTATGGACCTTTAAAAGTTGGCGATGTTTTCCGCATTCGAAATAATGACGAACTGTATGAGCTCTATGGGGACACCTGTCTGGTCAAGCGCATAAAGCAACAGCGGCTGCGCTGGTTAAGGACATGTCACCAGGATGGACGAAGAAGCTCCAGTAAGGAAAGCTTATCATTCGAAGGCGGCTGACTACGGAGGAAGAGGCAGGCGGGGAGACCCCGACTAAGATGGGATGACCAGGTTCGTAGACCTTGCCAAGCTTGGTTTGACCAATTGGTCCCAGCTCGCACGGAGCAGAAGCGACTGGCGGACATTGTTGGCAGCGGCCGAGACCGTCGAACGGTTGTGATGCATGCATCGGGCCAATCAAGAAGAAGAAGAACAATTTAACAACAATGTCTGGTACAGAAGGGCAAGATGATCCGCCTCACGATCATCATCTGAGGTCAAGGGGCCCACTAGCAGGAGATGATAGTCTGTGGCAGACTGATTCTAGGGGGGCAGCAGCACTTCTTCCACTTATGTATGCGGGAGGGCTCACTGGAACCCCAATGAACTATCGCAGGCAGCAACGCCATGCGAAAGATAGGGGTCAGGACGACGAAACAGAACGTCAGAAAGGAGAGCACCAGCAGAAGATGGATGAGACGCAAGTGGAAGACCAGAACCTAAATTATGAGTTTCAGAAAGCATCCATTAGCTCGGAGGAAAGGTCAGCCGTCAATTCGGCAATAGCCCAGGCTCACCAGACATACCGTCAATCGCTAGAGAGTGGTATTGGGGACGCATTGAGAGAAGAGATTCGGCTAGGCTTCTGCAATTTAATGAAGATGATGAACGATGTGTTCAGGCCACCGCTTTCCCAGCCACCGCGATACCTAAACAAATTCCACGTAAAGATACAGCACCGGCCAGGCCTCCGATGCCACCACCAAAGCCGACCCGAAGGATGGAAAACAACCCAGAAGATTTATATGAGTGCAGGGCGAGAAATTGGGTAAATCCTCTGGCAAGAGAAAGACCTCGAAGAAATCCTTGGGAAACGGGTGGGGATAATTGGCCAGCTAACGAGCCAGAACTAGAGGGACTATGCCGAGGCAGGGATTTTGAACCAGCCGATCCCATATATGAGAACAGGCACCGGTCGATAAATCACGGAGATGCCCGAATCGAGAGGTGGGGTGTCACATTTGATGGAGAAGCGAAGTCATCAGTGGAAGATTTCGTTTTCAGGATCAAGTTTCTACAGAAACAATTTGGATGTCCCTGGCCTGAAATCATTCCCCATTTCCACAAATTATTAACAGGGAGAGCAAGGGATTGGTACTGGTTGTACGTGAAGCAATCCAGGATCGAAAAGTGGGAAAATTTGCGGCGGGCTCTCTTAAATCGTTTTCGTGGCCCTTGGACCGAACATGATCTGATGCACAACTTGCTGCGAAGAGAGCAATTGCCCGGGGAAAGCGCAGAGGATTATATCCACGCGATTCGACAATTAACCTCTCGCCTGAAGAAGCCACCATGGGAGCATCAGCTGGTAAAAATTATAAAAAAGGGGCTACGTGAAGGCATCGCCCGGTTTGTTTACGCAATGGATGTTATAACCATCGACGAATTGAGGGACGAGTGTAATGAGGTGGAGCAGAATCTGCTGAGGCGTGGGAATAGAGACGCATATGGTAGCCGTACTACAGCGCGATATCCTCCAATGAGCCATAAGGTGGTAAACGAGCTGGAGGCAGAGTCAGAAGCACTCGCACCACGCCAAGAGGTCGAAGAGGCGCGAATGGTACCGCGGAATAAATCCAGACCAGGATGTTGGAATTGCGGCATCATGGGCCACGATTTTCGCGACTGCTTAGCGCCCGACAGAAAAATATTCTGTTTCCGGTGTGGTCGTCCGGATACTTTCTCCCCAAAATGCCCAGAATGTACGGGAAACGGGCGTCTGGACGTGCCCAGAGCGGGAGTGGGTCGTTCAGAGACAAGTCCTGCGAACCCACAAACCTAAAAAGCGAAATTTAATTAGTATTGCATGTGATAGGATGAAGCCCATAAATAATAATCAAAATAAAATATGTAATCAAAACAGTAATTCTAGTAGAGTACCATTAGAGAAGCGCATGCGGAGATATTTAGAGGCAAGGAAACGAATATTTGAAGATCACCAGGTCGCCGGCATGAGGATGATCACGAGGAAGGTGAAGAAAGCACGTGAGAGGTTTCGAAGGAGGCGTGCAGGGCGTCGACAAGTTGTCGCAGCGGTTCAGCGAACATGTCAGCCAGACCCGCGTGTATTTGCAGAAGTCGTGGTGGCGGACCAGGTGGTGAAAGGATTGCTCGATACGGGAGCAACCGTAAGCCTGCTGGGAAAAGGGTGCAGGGAGCTGGTGGATAAAATGGGGTGGTCTGTGGATCGATATTTTGCAACAATCAAAACCGCCTCAGGTCAGGACAGATCAATAGTTGGTCGAATAAGGGTACCGATAGAATACGGAGGCCAAACGCGCGGGAACACCTTATTTTTTTTTTCCATTTTTAGAACAACCCCCCTTTTTTAGAAAAATTTTTGTGGGGTTTTTTTTTTACCAACCGTGTTTTGGGAGGAGAAGAAGAGATGACCCTGTTGTCGAGGAACTTCAAATACTGGAGTGTGTTTCCCACGAAATTTCTCACTACGTGGAAGAAAAAAAGCTCGGATTCCGTCATGGAACCGTGACCCCTGGAAGCAGAACAAAACGAGAGCGTAAGTTAAAGTCGGCTCTTACCGACTTCGATATACCCGTTACTCAGGAAAAACATGTTTAACAGTGTTCCTGCGTTCCTTAGTGTGACCATCCAAAAAGTATGCCAACTTTTTTAGGGTGGGAGGGGTGGTAGCGGGGGGCTGTGGTTCACTTTTTTTTGACGATCTTTATCATTTCTTCGGCAAATCGTTCTGCCAATTACTAAGTATCTCTAGAAGGTACGAATTGCCTATCTTTAAAACTGTAGGAGATATAACTTTTTTTCCAAATCGCGGGGCGGGAGGGGGCGTGGCCGAAATTTGAAACAAACTTGATCTGCGTGCAGATAAAAGAAGCATTTGTCCCATACATGTCCAACCTCTATCTCTTACCATCTCTGAGATCTAGGTGTTCATACAGACAGACGGACAGACGGACGGACGGACAGACGGACAAGTCTATATCGTCTCGGCTGTTGATGCTGATCAAGAATATATATACTTTATATGGTCGGAAATGATTCCTTCTGCCTGTTACATACATTTGCACGACTTTAGTATACCCTTTTTACTCACAGTCGGTTGCAGATCGTTGAGGTGAACGGACGTGTTTTTGTGCGCGCTCGAAAAATTTCATCGAATTTGGTTTTGACTGCTCAGCGGAGCCCCTGTTCAATTGCGATAAGACTTCGCTGTCCACAGAAGTCTCTGTTTACCGCAAACAGAGCAGTGAACAAAGTGTTTTGCTTAGTCCACGAGATAGCGGTAAAACGCTTATCTCTGTTGTAATCGCGCATTCTCTTTTGTGCTACATTCGTAGGAGTGAGTTTAGGCAGCTTTAGGCAAGCAAGCCCGTGTGTGTGTGTGAGTTCGTAGCGGTTCTCTTATAAGTGTGTGTGTGCAGTGCTGTTGTTTGTTTTTAAAACGCAACAGCTTTGTGCCGGTTGGTGATGTCACCACCGAAAAAGAAGCCGGCTGACGAGGAGGTGGCAAAGTCGGCGTCGACGTCGCAGTTGACGTCAGCTTTGCCATCCGAGAGAGTGAGAGCGGGAGCGTCATCAGATGATGACGTTCCATTGAGTGAGAGTGAGAGGAAGAGGAAGGGGCGCCTGTCGAGGAGGGCAGCCTCTGAGACGGTGCTCGACCACTCGAGAATGGATGAGGATGAATCGGTGAGTGAAGGGGAAGTGAGTGAGGGGGAAGTGAGAGTGGGCTCCCATGGGAATCTTCGGAGGAACATGGGAGATGTGGTGAAGGAGACCTTTGGCTCTGCCAATAGTCTCCTTGGGCTTGTGGGGGACATTGAGAGTAGGGCGGCGACTGAAGCTGCCGGTTCCGCTGAGGCGCGAGGTGTGCCACGTGTTGTGGTGCGCTCAGAGCCTATGAAGCTGAATGGGCGGGCTTCAATTGCCAAGATGAAGGCCATCAGCCAGGGCGTGCTGAAGTTGGCATTAGGTTGTGGACTGGAGCAGACGCTGGTTTGTAGTCTTTCTGACTTTACAAGCCAGTATGAGGAGGTGATTTTTTCGCTTATCGCGGAAAATGAGCGCCTGAAAGGTCGTTTGGAGGCCGGCCCTCGTGTGGCTAATGGTCATGCGGTGCATGGCCAGGGCAGCCAAACGCAGCTTCCGCCGGTGGGCGTGCCCAGAGTGGGCTCTGTAGTGGCACCGCCACCACCTCTGGAGATGCCTCGGCCAGTTGAGACCTGGGCCTGTGTTGTCCAAAGCAGTAATGCTGCGGAAAACGGAAAGGCCGTGGTCGAAAAGGTTGTGAAGGAGGTGGGGCCAACTCTGGGGGTTCGCGTCCATGAGGTGAAGCCCCTGCGAGACGGTGGGGCTATTATACGTACCCGGTCGGCAGCAGAGCGGGAAGCGAATTGTGGACAACACAAAGTTTCAAGAGGTAGGGTTAGAGGTTAGGGTGAACGAGCAGCTTGGGCCAAAGGTGGTTGTCATGGGCGTTCATTCGCAGATTACTCCTGACGAGTTCATGAGTAATCTTTTGAGATGAACCTGAAGGACAAGATGTCTTTCGAGGCCTTTAAAAAAGGCGTCAGACTGGTCACCAAGCCCTGGGCTGGAGCTGTTGACACGACGACGAATGTCGTCCTGGAGGGTGCTGGCTCTGCCATGCAAACTCTGTTGGACGCCGGGCGTTGTTATGTCAAGTGGTTCTCGTTCAGAGTTCGGAGTTTCGATCCGGTGGTGGGATGCTATCGCTGCCTGAGTTTCGACCACAAGGTCGCTCAGTGCAAGGCTACGCAGGACGCTTGTCGTCGTTGTTGTCAGCCGGGCCACCGTGCAGCGCGTTGCAGCAATGCAATGTTCTGCCGGATGTGCGATTTCCGTGGGAAGCCGTCTGGACATCTCATGATGTCTGATGCTTGCCCTGGCTACAAAGCGATAGTCGCCCGAGCGAATGCTCGCCATTAAAATGGCTTGCATTTTACTCCAGTTGAACTGTCAGAGATCGTATGCAGCAATGTGTGAGTTGGGCGAAATGTTGTGTGAGCGAGGCAGTTCAGTGGCCCTGCTTCAGGAACCCTACGCAACCAATGGTTGTGTACGGGGATTGCCCGCTAGTATGCGGGTATTTTCTGATAGCAGGGCCAACTCTTCTGTAGTGGTGAATGACGTCAGCATTGAGTGCACTTTAGTGAGCTCGTCTGATTGGGGTGTATGTGTAAGCCTTAATGGCAGTTTTGGTAGGATTTTTGTAGCTAGCGTGTATTGCAAGTTCGGGGAACCCCTCGAACCGTATATCGCGTATATGGATGAGGTGCTACTACTGGATAGTAGCGTACCAGTCATCCTTGGTATTGACGCGAACGCGTCATCCCCTATGTGGTTCAGCAAAATATCCAGACAAGCGTTTGGATATTTGAACTACGCAAGGGTGAGACGCGGCCGAAGGGCGTCCCAGGATGTTCGGGTACTAAACGAACCCAGTGAGTGGTCACGTTTGATGGACCGGTGGGGAAAAGTGACTTGTGTCACTTTTGTGAATGAGGCAGCAATGAGAGTGTTTGAGTTTTCGTGGAATGTTCTGGGTGGGTTTGGTGTGAGTGATCATAGTCCAATTGAGATTAAGGTCACTCATACTCCCATCGTGCGTGAAAGAGTTGTAGGTAATGGGTGGCGCACTTGTGGTGTGAATTGGGCCCCTTACAGGGTTCTTGTGAGAGAGGCGGCAACGCAAGTTCCGCTTAGCACCTTCTGTGCTATGAGTGTGGATGAGCAGGTCGAGTGTGTTAATGAGTGGGTGACTGGTGTGAATGACCACATGTTTGAGAGGAACCGCAAGGCAAATCTCAAACGTGTTAAGTGGTGGACGAGAGAGTTGAGTGCAAAGCGGCGGTTGGTTCGGTCTCAGCGGAAGCGATTCCAAAGGGCCAGATCTTCCAATGCTGAGAATGTGGCCCAGCTCAGGGGGGAATATAGTCGAAGTATGAATGAGTACAAGCAATTGCTTGTAAGTGTGAAAGAGGCTGAGTGGCGTTCATTTTTAGAGCGCAATAAGGACGACCCCTGGGGTCGTGCTTATAAAATAATGAGAGGTAGAGGTAGGGAAACGAGTGTGTGTGGCCTCCAGGTCAATGGCACACAGCTAACGGCCTGGAAGGATTGTATGAGTGCATTGTTGAATGAGTTTTTCCCAAGGGCGGAGGAGCAGGACTTGCCACCTAGTGTGGTGTATCCTGTGGAGCCACTCTTGACGAGTGAATTAGAGTGGGCTTTCTCGAGGTTAAAGTCGAGAAAGTCCCCTGGAATGGATGGGTTTACCAGAGAAATGTGTAAATGTATCTCGAAGTCAATTCCAGAATACATGGACGCACTATTTGGTAAATGTGTGGATGAGGGATACTTCCCAGGGAAGTGGAAATGTGCGAAGGTGATTGTGCTCCTGAAGTCTCCCGATAGGGTGAGGAGTAATCCTCGATCTTTTCGTGGCATCAGTCTCATTCCAGTTCTTGGAAAAGTTCTGGAAAGAGTACTGGTGGAAAGGCTCCAGGAGAGAGTGAACGACCAAATGTCGGATAGGCAATTTGGTTTTAGGCAGGGTAGATGTGTGGAGGATGCCTGGAGATTTGTTAGTGACTCGGTGGAGGCTAGCACTTCAAGGTATGTCCTAGGAGTTTTTGTTGATTTTAAGGGTGCGTTCGACTATCTGAGCTGGGATAGTGTGCTTAGGAGGTTGGCTGAATGTGGCTGCCGAGAACTGGCTCTCTGGAAGAGCTATTTCTCTGGTAGACGTGCGTGTTCTATTGGTGTGAGAGATTCTGTGAGTGTGGATGTGGTTCGTGGTTGTCCGCAAGGCTCCATCTGTGGTCCATTTATTTGGAACCTAATGATGGACACCTTGCTATTGCAACTCGAACAGGTATACAAGTGTTGTGCGTATGCTGACGATCTGCTCATCTTAATTGAGGGGCAGTCGCGGGCTGAGATAGAGGCAAGTGCAGGGGCGTGCTTGCGCACTGTTTGCGATTGGGGCAACAGTGTCGGCGTCAGCCTAGCATTGGATAAGACGGTGTCAATGTTGCTGAAAGGCAAATTGTCACCAAGTCGGCCTCCAACGATAAGACTAGATGACGTTAGCTTGAGGTATGCATTGGAGGTTAAATACCTCGGCATAACCATCGGCGAAAGGATGAGTTTTACTCCTCATTTCGCCTATCTCAGAAATAGACTGATTGGTGTGGTTGGACAAGTGCGTCGAATTTTGCGGAATGAATGGGGTCTTAGCAGGCGTTCTGTTCGAACCATTTACAGTGGTCTGTTTGTTGCTTGCGCAGCATATGGGTCATCTGTCTGGTATAGAGCAGTTTCGACTGCTGTTGGCAGAAAGAAAGTGCTGGCTTGCCAGAGAGTGATTATGTTAGGGTGTTTGCCTGTGTGTCGCACTCTCTCTACCGAGGCAATGCAAGTTTTGTTGGGAGTAGCCCCTCTTGACCTGGAGGTACGGCGTAGGGCCATACTCTTTAAAATCAGGAGGCGGCTGCCTTTGCTGCAGAATGAGTGGTTAGCTGATAGGGACGTAGAGAGCTTAGGGCTTAGTGAATGCAAGAGTGAGTTAATGGAATGTGTTCTGTCTGACTGGCAGGTCAGATGGGACTCTAGTATGAATGGTAGGACAACTTACGAATTCATTCGTGATGTCACGTTTGTGAGCGATCGGCCGGACTTTGGTTTCAACCTTAGCTCTGGGTTCCTTTTGACTGGTCACGGCTCCCTCAATGCATTCTTGCATAAGAGGCGCCTAAGTGAGAGTCCGGAATGCCCTTGTGGCTCGCGCGAGGAGACATGGAAACATGTTCTCTGTGAGTGTCCGATGTATGAAGATCTCAGAGATCTTAGTGCGTTAGGTGTGGTTCAGGTTAGTGGTGGGTTTGACGTAAGTCAAGTGCTCTCTACTAGAGATAGGGTCATTAGGTTGAATTAGTTTGGGAGGGCTGTTTTTACAGCACGTCGTCTGGCAGTTCAGATCGAGGACTCAGTATGATTGTGCGTGTGTGAGTGAGGGTTAGGTATTTGAATGAAGATGGATGATTCATTTTAGCTAGGTTAGTTTTGTGTTGTCCACGGGTGGGCTAACTGGGGCCACCAGTCCCCAAGCTGCATGGAGCTAAAACTGGAAGTGTGCTTTGGGTACACGAACCTGACCAGAGGATTTTCTGGTACCACAGTCGCTCGGGATCACAGGGACGGTTTCAACTCTCTGCCCTTGCGTCAAGCCCTTAGGGGTGTTGGGGACATAAGCTGGCTGCAGTTTACTGCAGTTTGATCACTGATCAATTATTATAAGCCGCTTCTGCGGAAGAGGAAGGAATAGTCCTCGCTCCTAACAGTGAGAAAGCCATGACCATGATAGTGGTGTATATACTGTTCCATCTGTGAGTCGGCGTCTGCCAGCTTACGCTCTATTCCTAACAGCTTTGTCTAATCTTTTCCCTGGGCCACCAACCAGTAACTGCTTTGGGGTTTAAATTGGTAGTGTCCTTGCAGACACGAAGCTTGACCGGAAGCTTAATTCTGGTACCACGGGAGCCAGAGCCCGCGGAACTTGTTCCGTCTGGCTGTGGTGCGGCCCCTCGGGGAGTATCGTGGTGGTTGTGTTTTAACACCCAAATGCGGGTAGAGTTTCTACGGGGCTCGACGTGGAGTTGCGTTTCAACCGGGTGTCGTGACCCAGAGATCGGCAGAGGTATAGATAGGCCTCGCTCCTTACAAAGGAGGGAGACACGACCATGCAGTAGTGGCTCTAATTGGTGCCTTTGGGCTTCTCTAAGTCCATTGCGGACGTTGGTTGACGTTATCAACCCTGTGCCGTGGGATAAAGCCATTGCGGCAGGTGCTCACGTTAAACCCACTTTGACTTTAATACCCTTTTTACTCTACGAGTAACGGGTATAAAAAAGAATTAGAAAGAGTCAAAGCAGAATTCTTATCATTTAAGAAAGTGGGTTTGGGAAAAACTGAGCTGGCTGTACATAAGATCGAGCTGACTAACGGAGCGCAGCCAGTCATAGATAGACACTACCCATGGAATGAGGTAGCATTAGGAGTTATCGAGGAGAGCCAGAGTCCGTGGAGCAATAGAACAACGGTGGTGCGAAAGCCAGAGAAAAACCGATTCTGTCTGGATGCGAGAAAAACTGAATGCCGTGACAATCAAAGATGCGTACCCGTTGCCATGCATAGAAGGCATCCTCTCACGAGTAGATCAGTCATATTACATTTCGAGCGTCGACCTCAAATTCGCGTTTTGGCAAATTGAGCTAGAGGAATCTAGCAAGGCATATACTGCTTTCACGGTGCCTGGAAGGCCATTATACCAGTTCCGGACGATGCCATTCGGTCTGTGCAACGCGGCGCAAAGACTGTGCCGTCTAATGGACGTTGTCATTCCGGCAGAACTGAGATCGAACGTGTTCGTTTACCTTGACGACCTGCTCATAATTGCTCCAGACTTCGAGACCCATATGCGATATTTACGCGCGGTAGCGGCGTGCCTAAAAAGGTGCAAATTTGACCATTGGTACGGAGAAATCCAAATTCTGCTTCAGGACCATTTAATACCTGGGTTTTATAATTGGCGGTGGAACCTTGAGAACGGATCCCAGTCGACTGGAGGCCATCGAACGACTTCCAGAACCACGATCCATGAAAGAAGTGCGAGCCTTCTTGGGAGCAACGGGATGGTATCGTCGCTTTGTGAAAAATTTTGCGGCACTGGCTGTTCCGCTCACAGAGGCATTAAAGAAGCAAGGAGGAAAGTTTGTGCTCAGTGAGGAGGCTGGAGAAGCGGTCAAATAATTAAAACATGCCTTGATGACGGCTCCAGTCTTAGTGCACGCCGATTTTAGACGACATTTGTACATCCAGTGCGACGCCTCACATTATGAAGTTGGCGCGGTACTATTCCAGTTGGACGATGAGAAGCAGGAAAGGCCTATAGCGTTCTTCTCGGCTAAGACGAGCAAGCACCAGTTAAATTACACGGTAACAGAGAAGGAATGCTTAGCGGCGATTATGGCGATCCAAAAATTTAGGCCATATGTGGAGCTCATGGCATTCACGGTGATTACTAATGTCCTTGAAGGATTTAAGCGGTAGGCTGGCTCGATGGTCCCTACAGTTGCAGGGGTACGATTTCACGATTGAGCATCGAAAAGGAGCAGACAACGTGGTAGCAGACACGCTATCGCGCAGCTTAGGAGACGTGGAGGAGGTAGAGTTGGATGCCAGTTTAGCTTTGGGATTCGCGACCAATCAATTTCTGTCGGAGGAATATATGGAATTAATTATGGAAATACAGGAGAACCAAACGATATTACCCGATTTGAAAATCCTGGATGGCGTCATCTACAAACGAATGGGATTTAATCGCCTGGAAGATGAAATTGAGGGTTCCAGCTGGAAGATTTGGGTGCCTTCCTCTTTGACGGATGAGCTGATAAGACGCGCTCATATAGAGCCAACAGCATCTCACGGAGGAATAGCCAAGACCATGCAGAGTCTGCGACGGCAATATTATTGGCCAAAGATGACCGTCCAGGTAACGCGCTTTATTGGAACATGCGACATCTGTAAAGAAACAAAAGCCACGAATTACAAGATGCAAGTCAGCTTGGGGAGCAAAGTGGTGACAGAGCGTCCTTTCCAAAAGATTTATGTTGACTTCCTTGGGAAATATTCCCGATCCAGACAGGGGCATGCTTGGATATTCGTGGTCGTTGATCATTTTACCAAATTCACGCTGATGAAGGCGATGAAGGAAGCGACGGCAGGCAACGTAGTTGACTTCTTGGTTAAAGAGGTCTTCTATAAATTTGGTGTCCCCGAGGTGATCCACTCAGACAATGGGAAACAGTTTGTAGCGAAAACGTTTCAGGAGATGATCGAAGCATTCCACATCTCCCATATGAAGACCGCTATCTTCTCTCCACAGAGTAACGCTTCAGAGAGGGTGAATAGAACAATCCTCCAGGCAATCCGGACGTACTTAGAGGAAGACCATCGGGAATGGGATCTATACTTACCCGAGATAGAGGTGGCCATACAAAATAGCGTACACACTGCAACCGGGGTAACTCCATTCTTTGCACTTTTTGGTCAACATATGATGTTGAATGGGGAGCAGTATCGATTGGGGCGCAAGCTGAAGTCTCTAAGTGAAACGAGATGGCCAACTTGAGTGTCCCCGATAAGCTTCAGCTGATCAGATCGAAGGTTGAGAAGCAACTGCAAGTTGCTTACAACCGCAGTGGGCAACGTTACAACCAAAGAGCGAGGTATTTTAAGGCCGTCCCGGGTCAGGAAGTGTACCGGAGGAACTTCGTGCAGAGTGATTTTAGCAAGGCATTCAACGCTAAGTTCGCCAGGAAGTTTTATAAAGGCTCGAGTTGTCAAAGCAGTGGGCCGCAACGCTTATGAATTGGAGGACTTGGGAGGGCGAGCACTTGGGGTATTCCATGCCAAGGACATCCGCATCTAAAATTAAGAACAGTTAACCAAAGTGTCGAATTCTCATAAAGCAATGTTTCAAATACTTCCCGTAAGATGGTGGTGCCGAAGATTAGTCCATGAACCAGTCTTGCAACAACATTTTATGTGTGTGATGGGTGTGACCCAACGTTGGGTGCCAGCGGCGGCAGCACCTAGCAAAACAAAACAAACAAACAACACACAACAGCAAACTGTGCATAAAACATTTAACAAAAATCTTTAAATAAATGTACAAACAGTGTTTTTGCGAATTATTGTGAAATGCACACGGGCACACACATATGCAGCAGCGACACATACACTCACACATGCAGCCAACACGCCCGCATACACACATACAAACATGCCTACGGCGTCTGCACTTACAGCCTGCGATCGCCGTGGAAGCTGCGCTCCAACCAGGACTAGCGCATTCGCATCCTGCATTCCTGAGGTTTTGCTGATGGAATTTCTTCAAAAATTGTGAAATTTCGACCGAGACGTACACATATGAACACGACAACGGCGACACACGGACGCCAACAAACACATGTGTGTACGTTTACACAAACGCAAACGCGCCAACTGCAACAGCTACAACAACAGGATGCTTTTCAAACGGCAACGCGCAGTCCTCTGTGCCCCATTGGTGCACACCTTATCCACGACACGCCCAACGCAGCAACCTGCACAACCTCAGTCCTACATCGGCGCCCAGTAGCAATCGATGGCCCACTGCTTCACACCACGGACTTTATCGCACCAGCATCATCATATTGTGGCCAACAACTGGACTACGGATGAATGCTCGGATCTCGACAACGGCGGCACCCACTACAGCGGCCGCCGCCTCCTCCAGCATACATATGTGATGCCAACATTTTCTTCCAACTTTACACGATTTCACACTGCACGCAATCGACTCTGCACCTACACGTAACTGATCTCACGTTGGTCAAGCATCCCACCAATTTATCAGATCTTACATTGTATGCAGCCAACCCTGCACGTACATTTTCTCGATCGCACGTTGGTTAGACATTCACCAATTCCGCCGATTTCCATTGTACGCAGCCTGCCAGACGATCGTTCCCAGCAATAAAAGTACGTCGCGCAGCTGAACTTGGCTCTTCATCGCATCCTTCATCATCGCCGATGTTCATGCCCATACCAAATCGACCACAAGCAACCTGCTTCAACTCGAGACGCTCTTTGTTTGGCAATTGATGCCAGCCTGAGTCTACTCACAAGTTCTCGATCTCAACACAAAGTCCACAACGCGTGGCAAGCAAAAGTCCACAACGAGTGGCAATCAAAGTCCACAACGCGTGGCAAGCGACAGTCCACAACGAGTGGCAACCAAAGTCCACAACGCGTGGCAAGCGAAAGTCCACAACGAGTGGCAATCAAAGTCCACAACGCGTGGCAGACGAAAGTCCTTAATGTGAGGCAACCTCAACCGTACTTGAACATCTTGTTTATCGACGCACATTCGAAGCAACGGCCTTAACAAGAGATAACCATCGACACAACTACGTAAATCTGTACTCTGTGCACATGCTCAGTACTACGGATACAGTTCGTCGACTCAACAACTAATATCACAGCAAGAATCATCCTGCTTGGGCCAACTTGCTTGTCGACGCCAACTCGAAGCAACGGCCTCTATGCGAGCTTACCCTCGACATAAATTCTACTCCAACGAATCTTCACAGCAAGACACAGTTGTTCTGCGACAAATTGCAGCTCCTGTAAAGAAACCGTTGGAGCAACCCTGCTCCGACCCTCACAGATCTCACCGCTATCGTCGTCTACGGTAGAGCATCGCCAGCACCAACGACTACACGTCACCGGTAGACACCACCAACGATGACGTCAGCAGTAGAGGATCGCCGCAGACAACTTCGTAAGATTGGATTCGCTTCCGACCTGGTCACTGGGAAGGGAGTAGCTGTGGCATCCCCGATGAGTTCCCTCACGCTATCGATATTCATCGCACACCTTCGAGATGAAGTTTGTGCCATCGCTGACGACGAGTCTCTCCCGCGAATTCTGCCAGCGTCGCTTCGATTATATTCAATTTGTTGTATTTAGCCAGTAATATTATTATTTAATAAAGTTAGTTATAAAGATAACTAAAAACTACCCGCGGAAGCGCCCTCTGTCGCTTAAGAAAGGCAGGTTGGAATTAAAAGGCGAAATAGGTAAGCTTTATCCATGAGTGTAGGATGGTGTGGGTGTAAGATAGCTAGAGAGAAGGGGGGATCGAGGAAGATTCGAGAGCGAGAGGCTGGACATATGGGCATCCAGCTCCCACATATAGAACTGAGGAGAGATTGGCCTTGAAATTGGTCAGTCACCCCTCACAGAGAAGCGCCGTTTGTAGGTCAGGTCCAATTTGGGAGTAGAACGAGGCATTATAGGGGGCTTGTAGCCGTTGCCAAGGGCACAGTCGAGCGGATGAGTCGGACCGAAAAGACAAACCGCAATCAAGAAAATTTTTGAGTGCAGTGACAATTGTAAAAGTAAATGTGAGTCGATTTGTGAGTTATTTTGTGTAAGAAAGAAACCAATGATTGTTCTTTTACAGAACACTATTGGCATCTTTTAAAAGCTATCGAGAAACTTTCCCTTGGACCGGCTGTAGTCCCGGAGCCACCAACTATCAGAGGATATAGATAGCCCAGACCAGAGGTATTGGCCGACCACAACCCAAATAGAAATACCTGTGGGGGCCCAGTTCAAGGGCAAAATAGAAATAGCGTTTGCCCTTGCCCGGCGTAGCACGCATCCCCACACAACGGATAGGGACAAAAAAAAGGAACAGAATATTTAAATCTGCGAAATTCGTCAAATTTAAAAGTCTCTTTAGTTGAGAGCGACGAAGAAGACTAATCTATTTATTTACTTTGTTAAAATGAAAATTTTAGTGCAGGAAAGGAGTGCATGCTGATGTTGAGCTGGCCCTACTGCAATGGTTTAAGCAACATCGTTCTACCATTGCGATTTCGGACCGGCAGGTTTAATAACGAGTTTGAGCCTGATGACAACTGCTGTCGTAAGCGCCATAATATAAAATTTGGCAAACTGGATGGAGAATCTGCTGAGAGCGATGCTACACTCAGAAAAAAATATTACCTAAAAATGTTAAAAATTGCCTGAAATTTAAGTCCATATGACCTAAAATGACAGCCAAGGAATATATGGACTTAAATTCAGGCCCCTATTACCTAAAATTTTTTAAGCAATAAATTTGATTTTTAGGTAATATGTGACCTAAAATTTTAGGCAATGTAGTGCCATGAAGAGTATTTTTAGTCAATAGAAAGGCCAACATTTTCGTCAATAAATTGGCTTTTTAGGTAATATGAGACCTAAAATATTAGGCAGTGATATAGAAAGGCCTACATTTTGGGCAATAAATACCCTTATATATAATACTAGCAAATAACCCGACGCGCTTCGCTGCGCCTTCAAGTATAGAACCAATATCAGAATCAGTTTGAAGTCAATCGTGAGTCAAATATTTACCAAATTTAAAAATATTCTCTAAATTTGTTTCCTCTGTAGAGCCCAGTAATCGAATCATACATACATAGGCTTGAAGTCAACGTTTTACTACTTTGCTTTTTTACCATTATGACTTTGCTGCTGCGTTCTTACCACCCCCATCCCCTCCACCCATTCCCCACTCACTTCTTAAACAACTTCCACCCGTTTCCCACCCACATCCCTCCCACCTCCCGCCCACATCCCACCCACTTTCCACCTATATCCCACCCACTTCCCGCTCACATCCCACCCCATCCCTTCCACTTTACAGCCGTTTTCCACCGTTTTAATTTCCACCCACTTCCCGCCTACATCCCACCCACCTATTCTAAAACTATTCTCGCACTTCCCAGTGGGCATCCCGCCGGTATTTCCAACATCGGAAAATGCAATCACTAATTATTTAGTAATCCATCCCTACAAACCTAGTTTCAAGTCGATCGGGTGAAAAATAGTTTTTTCATGCAAAGTTTTCAGGAATTTTCCGGCCGTTTGGTCAAATTTTCCAACATCGAGAAATCACATCTCAATTTATTTCATTTACTTTTCTAACAAACCAAGATTCAAGTCGATGAGGTGAAAATTTTTTTTCATGCAGAATTTTCCATTTTCCACGTGGGGAGTTTTTATAAAAATTTGTTAATTTAAAAATTTTTAATAATTCGTTTGGTCCGGCGGGAGGATTTTCTGCAAAATTGGAACACAGTTATTGTTGAATTTTCACAAAAGATCTTTGAAAATGAGTTTGATAAAAACAAACAAAAAAGTTTCATACATCAGTTTTCCATGAATTTTCCGGCTTTGGGGATAGATTTTCTCCAAAATTTTGAAAGTCAATTTTTTATGTTTTGTTATTTGTAATTTTGAAAATGGGAGTTTGGTGATATAACTATTGCTAAGTTTCGCTCCAAGCAACCTTGACCACCACACTTTCCACACGGGGAGGTAAATTTTCCGGAAGCTTGGTATGCAGTTTTTTTGAATTTTCATATAGATCTTTGAAAATGAGTTTGAACTTGATCGGATGAAAAAAAAAGGTTCCATACAACAGTTTTCCAAGCGAATTTTCCACGTTTCCACAGAATTTTTCCAAAATCCGTTCTTAGTACTCCACTTTCAGCATAAAAGATAAAACTACTGTAGAAAATCTCCATTCTTCCTCATCTCTTATGGTTTGGGCTGTGCGACAGTCACCAGTCAGTCAGTCAGTCAGGTTGAACTCTTTTATATATATAGATTATTTTTAGGTAGTAGAATATAAATCCATAATTGAGGTAGTCATATCCACAATTAATATATATATATAGAAAAACAATTTCATTTTGTTTGTTTCACAAATACTTGAACTTTAATTCACAAAAACTTTTGTATTGTACATGAAGGCAAAAGGCACAGAAAATCGAAAACAAAATTAATGCCGCCACATGCGACACGAACAAGAAGAAGAAGATCGTTTGACAAATGTATAACGTCTGATTGATTTTGTTTGATTTTGTTTTGTGTCGTAAAACATGAATTAAAAATAATAGGTAATGTGCATTGTTTATTTATGTGTTTCTTCTTGGCTCCAATCCCGTGTACATGTGTTATTGTTCGCCACTTCACTTATTTCACACAAAAAACATTTATTTACTTGTCAAAATGACAACCGTGCGGCGCGGGCAGTTAAGTGACAAGCGATTTTGTGGCGTAGTGTGACCAGAGTTTGCAAACTAAGTTTAAGCACAACCAAATTCAATTATTCATATCATTCCTATGGCAGCTATATGAAAAAGACGTCCGAT